>CAUYQV010040172.1:0-21318 GCA_963574575.1 Galagoides demidoff
GCGGGCGCCTGTGCTCCCAGCTACTTGGGAGGCAGAGGCAGGAGACTCGCTTGAGCCCAGGAGTTGGAGGTTGCTATGAGCTGTGATGCCATGGCACTCTACCCAGGGGGATAGCTTGAGGATCCGTCTCAAAAAAAAAAATTTTTTTTTCTATTCTGTCTCAGCTTCTTGGACAAATATCTCACAGTAAAATGGTCTTCATAAAAAAGGAAGTTAATCAATACAATGTTAAAAAGATAGTTTTCAAAACTACTTCTTTGAAAGAGAAATAAGGGAACATAATGTCTAACAGTAGTCAAATTAGCACTGTAGCAATTTGTGGGTCCCACAAAATGGGAACCCTGCCGTAAACTAGATGAATACTCCACGTTCTCTGGCTGTATATGTAAGGAGAGCTTTACTATAGGAAAAAGTCATACTTAAAAAGAAATTTCTGGCCACTACTTTCGCCATAAAAAAAAAATCTGTTAGAATAATAGGTTATAAGTAAAATAAATAAAATAAAACACTCATTATACCAATAAAAGCCTGGTGTAATATCTCAGAGTGATTTTAAATGTTTAAATTTAAATGTTTAAATACTATCAACTTCAGGTTATCATTTAGTCAAACATTAGACCATCACAACGGGCCTCGCCTTGTGACTGATGAGAAATAGAGTTTTCAAGCCATTTTTCAGTGCACAAGAAGGAAGTCTATTTTGAAAAAGTGTCAGTTCGTGAAGATAACACCTCAGTTTCTTCTAGCTGTAAGATCTAGGTTTATGGTCAGACTAAGCTGATTTGCACTGCAGTCTCCCTGTGGCTCCCTGGTCACTCTAAGGCCCATCTGATGCCATCATTCACTCCTCAGATAATCATTTTACTCTGCAGCAGTCCTGTGGGGCACTGAGCATCTCAGTTTAGGTTATACATAGATGAGATTTTTCTACTCAGGAGCTTGCCAAACCCTTACCCCAGTTCAAGACCCTGTAGAGAAGTGAGGCTAGAGAACAGAGGCAATTCCAACCAAAGCCCGTGCACTCACCTCCTCAAGCACAAGCGGCTCGATCATGGGCGCATCCTCCTGCCTGGCTGCCAGCCGCACGGGGGAGGTGGACAGCCTCTTCTCCCACTCATTGGTGACGGCAGTGTCTGTTGAAGTTTCTAAGAAGGTTCTTTTCAGCTCACTGATGTTAGTTTGATGTTTCATCAGGTCATCTTGAGTTTTTTCTAGCTCCTATATTCAGAATATAAAGTATCCAATAGTCAATGCTTTATGTTTGTTTTCCTTTCAGCTCTTGTATTGATTGATTGATTTTTAACATAATGTGAATCTTATTAGTAGTCAAAATAAAACAGAATTTTGATCAGGGCTCATGGCACTACCACAAACACTCTGGTGAAAATATGATACTTCCACAGAACAGAAAGGAGGGGGCAATCTAGTTCATACAAGCTTAAAAAAGTGTAATTCACATGTAACTAGAGAGAATTAAAATAAATACACACATAGGAAAAGGGATCTGTATGTAGGAGAGAATAAAAAAAATCAGAGTAAGCTGAGAAGTGATCCCTGCTTAGTAACAGGTGAACACACAGTTCATGCATCACGGTAGGAGGCTCACACATAGTCCACAAAAAACAACACAGACGTGCACTAGTCTGTACCAATACCAACCTCTAACATAAGATTACTATGTTTGACATACACATTTTCACCCTTTATTCGCTTAATCAGACTATTCTGAAAAAGTGGAGGAGAAAGGGAAAAGTAAGGGGCACGGTAGTCAAGAGAACAAACGCCATCCTCACGCACGGTACCCACGACACACGGCAACCAGCCACGGAGCATGCAACAAGATGGAACACTGGAGACAGACCAGGGCGTTCCACACACTGGGTTTTGTGTATGTTTTTGTTTTTTATTTTCTACCTGTGCCTTGAGCTCTGCGTCTTCCTCCTGGTCCGACTGCCAGCATCAAGAAAGAGTGGGGAAATACAGTCTTACCATGCAATTGACTCTATGATTGAAGGACTACGTTCTGGGTAAACATGCTAACTGTGGTGTGCTCCTGCATATGGATGACGTTTCTTTCTTACACAGGAACTAAAACATTCTCACACACAAATTATAAAGTTTAATAAGAATATAGGAGTAAAAGATTCCTTGCCCAGTGAGTCTCTGGCATTTTAATGAGCAGCCCCATGTGGTTGAGTTGAGAAGGTGACAGCAAGAGCTTGGAAGCTGGTCCTTAATGAACATTAGAAATGGTTCAGGAAGTGTGAGGAGCCAGATTAAAATTAAAACTCAGAAGAATGGCTAGGATAATGAGAGCTCCCTCGCAGGGTATGAATCTTAACCTAGAGATTAGCTATGATGATCCCCAATTTGCAGGTGAGCGAATCCAGGCTCAAAGAATTTAATAGAGCAGCTCCCACATTTTAAAATTTCTTAAAACCTTGATTTTCTTAAATCTATATACTTAAAGACAAATTTGGGAAGAGAGCAGATTGACATGGGGTAATTAGGGATTTAAAAAAATCAACTACCATCAGTAACACTATCATTTCTTTAAAAGGGAGACAGGGCAATTTCTGAGATCGAAAAAAATGTATCCTTAACAAATATAAAATGACCAGTTTTGATCCCGTCAAGGAACAACTTTATCTCCTAAGAGCACGAACTCATTGCTTACTTTTGTTGGTTTAAACCCTAATGTATCTGTGAGTAAAACTGCAACAAATTATAATATATGAAAACACCGCATTGTACTCCATGATTGCATTAATGTACACAGCTGTCATTTAATTAAAAAAAAAAAAGAAAAAATGTATCTCAAAGCCATTTCTTTATCCTTATTTTTATCACTCTAAGGACCTGCTGAACCCATGGACTGGTATCTGAGTATCAGTAACTAGTAGGCAGGCCAAGACCGTGTGGCTCTTGGACTTGAGGTTGGGGACTTATGCCCCTGTGCTATAATAAGTCCTAGACTGAAATTATAAGTAAGAAAGGGGTTACACCACCATTAAATGCTATTAAGCAACTCATTTGGTCTCCTGGGGTCTCAGTTTCCTCATATGCCAGTGAGGACAGGCCGCCCACTGTGATGTCCTACACAGCCACACCTCTGTGCTGGCTCCCTGATGAGAAGGGAGTGTTCAAACCCGGTCACAGCACACACAGGTGACTATAACACCGTGCTGTGACAGGCTAACTCTTCCATGTGCTTGAAGTCCACAGTTCTCTACTTTGTCTTTAAGCGTCACCATCTATCTAATGTACATGGATTCCCTTGCTTGCTTAAATCATTTTATACAGATAATAACAAATTTTAAAACTACTATAGAAATGTGAAGTATCATTATTAAATATCTTTCATTTATAGCACATATTAATGTTTCAATGAAATTTATTGACTATATTGCCCTGTGGATACCTGTAACTCTTACAAAATCAAGATGTCATCTTGCTATATCTGGCATAGAAAATTATTAACTTATAATAGATTTATAAGATGCTTAAAAGAATCTGGATAATAGTTGTACAGTATTACCTTTCACTTTAAAAAATTATGATTTTCAAGTTTTAAATTGAACTCTGGTATTTGTAAAGAAAGAAACTTAATAAAATAACCTCGTGAAACTGTTTTTTCCCTGATACTTCAATTAAGTGATTCATAACATTTCTACTTCTTTCTCAATAGCCAACTAGAAAATACGATTGGATAATGTAGAAAAGAACAGGTGACCTAAAGTCAACATTACTACAGTACAAACTGAATTCTGCTGGCATGCTTCAGAAAACACAGGCTAGGACTTCTATTACTTTAGGAAATACTGTTAGTTCTGCTAGAGAAGATGTGAAAAATAACATAAAACCCTCACACAAACACACTCTATCTCACAGAGACATACATGTTTAAGGTACCCTACAACAGAATCAATAATGGAGAATCACTTTATCTCTTCTCTCACTGTTCAGTGTGTTCTAAAGTGCTCATTTTCCTTAAGAGAATTCATTTCTGACGAGTGACCTAGGCTATAGGCCAAAGGATAAAAAAGATGAATTAAGATAAGTATTATTTTAACAAGAATTAATGTGTCCAGACATTTAGTTAGGTAATTGGATAGAATTAAATGCAACCCTTCTTCCCATGCAACATGGCTGTCATACACAGGAAGCCTCTCTTTGGGGATAGGAGAACTTTTTAAAATAAATGGATTATCATTTTAGGCAAGTAGTTCTCAAAATGCGATCCTAAGATTAACAGAGTCAACATCACCTGGGAATATGTTGGAAGTATAAATTCTGGAGTCCCACCCAGCTCTTCCAAAGGGAAGCTCGAGGATGGGCACCTCCAAGTGATTCTGATGCAGAGCCTGAGAAGCACTGGTCTAGGCGGCCCCTACTGCTACGGTCAGAACCGATCTCCACTCCAAATGCTGACATGCAGACTTCTGAGACGCAGAACCTCCCAACATGGCATTTTCATTAGGCAGCCACCAATCACCCTCCATCATGACACCAACCTCGGTGGCGGTGGTCTCCCCATCAGCTGCGGTGTCCGTGCGCTCACTGTCAGTCTGTGGACCACAGAAGTGATGGAGTTCCAAGAGCAAGGCAGGGATAGAAAATAAACCATCTGGTCAAATGGGCTGGCACACGTGGCAGAGCTCCCATCTGCATCATACTAACACCCCACAAGAACATAGATTCAAGCAGAAGCAAAAGAAGGGCCAGAGCTGGGGATCGTCCACAGAGCCCACTCCGAGGAAGACCCAAGGTGCCCGGCCTGCAGGAAGTGCAGCAGCCAGACTGCCCTGTCTGCTTCGCTGTCTCAGGAAAACCAGTTTGTCACCCCCACCCCATCCCCGCCTTAACTAAAACCCTGAATGAGATGGCCTAAAAATGTTTAATGCAAATACAATTAATGTTTATGTATATTCATTCTAGTAGTATGTCTAGTAGTAACATGTCACCCTTAGAAAGGTAAATGAAAAATGTAAATTTACATTAAAAGCTACTGAAAACAGTTACTGGACTTTCAGCCCCTCATTTATACCATTTTGATAATTTACATTCATGTATGGTCATCAGGCTGTCTGCATTACCTTAGAAAACGCACATGCCAGTGACTCACAGGCATATGTCTTATATGTGAAAAATGTAACTCAATCTTCAAGGAGCATTGCTAACTGGATATTTTTAAGACTATATGCTACGTTTACTTTGCTCCATCCTCCATATATCAAAGTATGTATTTAAACATCTTGTTCCAAAAATCCCATTCAAATGAACCAAATAACAAGGATAATTTAAAAAAAATAGAGAGACATCTACTTGGAAACAAATAAAACAAAGCACAGCATTCGACAGAGCCCCCTGGTTTTTATGGGAGAATTAGAATAGTCATTTCAGGTTTTTAATCTGTTTCACAGGGGTTTATGATGTAAAACAAGCATCGAGCCATGGACAGCTCAATGCCCTGATACAACACTGACTCACTTTCCCCTCCATTAAATACAAAGTAATGATTCATGAAATCCCCTTGTTCAAGATTCATATTTTGAACATAAAATTCAAAACTGGTGGTCTAAGATTGAGAATTTGCTTCTTAAAATAATGTCTTACTCTCAAGATAAGAAGTGTTGTTTCTACTGACACAACTCTAGCTATGCTGACTTTTTGGCACTATCCAGTTTCATTTCATATATTCCTGGAAAGCAAAGGACTCAGAATGCATATTCAGTACCTGTACCCGAGGACACCATTCTGGCAACCTTGCTATGAAACCTAAAATAATTTGCAGGAGGTTGGTGAAGAAAGCGTGTTGACACATTTTTGTGACCTCACCAGCTTAGTCAACAACTAGGGGCAGGGGGTGCTTAATAAGTTTTGTTACAAGGTGATCGTGGCTATGGTATTAGCATGGTTTCACCAGCTGACAGCCTCGGGAAAGGCCAGTTGGAATTAGTAAGAGAAAGACTGGCTGTTTGTTCAAGTGTATAGAATAATGCCCAGATCTTAGGCATTCATGAATAAGTAAGAATGACTTGTGCTTAGTGTCCTAATTAGTTATATCAAACACTTCTAAATCTGGAAAGTAGATGATTTCTCCTATGGTTTTAAAATTTACTTCAGTAACTTTCAAGCATCACAGAATTAGAGTACAGTCAGAGTTGAAAGCAAGGGAAAGTTTGAGTCAGACTGGCATGAGCTCAGATCACTGCTGTTCACACCTCTGACACAAAGTCCTTTTCCTATTTTAATCCCGGCTTCTTTCCTGTAATATGGGGAAAATAACAGCCCTAACTGTGTTGGGTAGAGGATGCTCTACATGCTTTATATAGTGCCTGACATACACAGAGCTGAAAATGCCTAGAATCACTAGAATATATTAATATTACTATGACATAATTATGACTACTATTTTTCCTATCCATTTCTAAATGCTCTCAAACTCCTACTTAGCAGTTAGTCAGGGCCTGCTCAGTAGTCAATAAATGAAGTAATGAAGGTTGTATAAAGCAGCCTTTATAGAGACTGTTATTTTCATAATGTGTTGTGACTACAAAGAACTGCAAATGTACAGCAAATCATAAACTATTGTGTAACACTATCTTTACAGTATTTAAAATGTTAGAAATCGGTTGACCAATTGTTTTTTTTTTTTTTTTCCAGATTTGAAGCCATCTCCTTTTTCTCCTTATGGTATGAGGAGCTAAATTCATCCTGTTTCTTGACAGATGATTTGACGATTCTAAAAGCACACAAGAGAAAAAAATATGGGGGGCTAACAGCTTCATCATCGGAATTGAATGAAACTTTTTATACTGAGTTTCACTCTTGAGAAAGGCTGGAACTAATTAAGCCACTATAATGTGAAAAATATATAAGCAGTGATGATAAAATATTTAAAAAGAATTACAGCCATCAGTGATTTTACAAAATTAAATTGACAGTGCTGAACTGTATACTAAGAAGTTACCCAGTGTAGCTGCCAAAGTGCTTGAGGCCTAGATAATAAAACAGGCCATGTAAGTAAAGGTTTTTTTTTTTTTTTAAATGAATGACCTAAATATAAGTTCTCTAGCTCAGCCTGAACCAGAATGCACAGCTCTTAACACCTGGGGTTAAGAGACAACATTGCACAGATGGCCAGACACAAAGCTGAGTGGCAAGAGAGCTGTAGCGGCTAAGGCTGCAGAGGGTGAGGGTGATTGCAGTGGTGACAACTAATTCATGGTTCCAGAGGTTTGCAGTGACGAGGACAGCCATGACTGGGATGCCCCCATCATGTGGGCACTAGCTGGTAATAATTAATTGCTGTGATTTGTTTTGCCAGTGTAATGCAGACATGCCCAAGTTGAACATTAATTCTCATGCACTGATTACAACGAGATGCAGGCCCTGGATTAGGCACAAGATCTGTGTGGTTTGCTCTCTCAAAGTTTGGACAGTCATTTAGAATTTAGAGAAGCAGAGCACAGCAATCTTTCTTTGCTTTATGTTAGGTTGATGACTAACTCTGCAGCTAAAGGGAAAACAGATCTCCATGGTAGAAATCAGTTAATAATATAAACATCATCTGTAGATAATAATCGTGTTCTTCACTGTACTATGTTCCAGTCCTACACTATTTGATCATATTGGTGCTGTAAGTAATACAGATTTTAAAACCTAGGATTTACAGTAGTTCCCAAAATATTTTCCATGAAGAAAAATAGTTATTTTCTTTATATACACACACGTATACACAGGAGTTGGAGCTAATCATAACATGTAACCTGAGGACCTTGAAAAGGACTCTTATGCAGCATCAGTCGAAAAGCCTAGACTTTTATTTGAAATACCTGTGAGATTTTTTCCTTCTGCTGCAAAGAAATGGCCATAATACCACTAATTATAGGTCCTTACACACCCTGCAATTGTATATACTCATAGGTGCAGCTCAAATTATGACTTTCTAGCTGAGCATGGAACAGAATAGACTTTCTTTCCTTTTTTAGTGCTGCCTTGACACTGCGAATTTTTTTTTTTTTAAATGCTGGGTTATCTCCCACCACAATGGCCCTTGTTCTGTGAGAACAGGAGAGCTGGAGGGAGCCTGGGGAGAGGTGTGTGCTCCGGGGTGTGTGACCCTGGGCACCTCTGGTGGCAGCTTCTATTCTTTCTCGTTGTGAAAGAGGCGAGAAGGGAAAGTGCTGGGCTGTTCCCAGGGCTGTGGGAGTGATGGGGCAGGAACGCAATTAAGAGGGAAAATCACTGGCTCCCATGTCCTCGACTGGTGCTCAGGTGAGGGATAGGAGCCGGCCTGGTGGCAGCCTGACCGTCCTTCAAGGAAGGAGGGTAACGGCTCAGGATCTTTCCACCCTGTATGTGTCCGTGCCTGTCTGACAGCAACAGAGACCTAGCCAACTTTCCTGACTGTACTACACTGTGGAAATGGGAGGCTTTCCCCCCCTTTTCTCCTGCTGATGTGGAAAGAATCATCGGATCTGAGATCTGCACTGGCATTGCTAATGCTGATGAAATTGCAGCCCTTTCTCGTAATGGGGAGAGACCTCAGTTTGGCCTTGGTTGTTTTGAACACTGTTGCACAGCATGTGTTCTTTCTGCCCTGACAATGACTCATGTCATGTGGGTGTTTTAAACTGCTCCACAAGTTCTTTCTGACCTAGCATATGGTGGGATCTCATTGACCTATTGACCGACCTCTGTGAGTAACAGTGACCCATCTGGTAATGACAATCAGAGGTGGGGGCATTTCAGAATCTCCAGGGAGATGCATTTGCAATTTTGGAAGCTAACTAGACAGAGATGCACCCCCTGTGGTGGGGTTCTCTCCCTCCTCTTCTTCAGTATCATTTAATTTGAAAACTAGTGAGCTTCCTTTTATGTGCTCAACCTTACTAAACGACAATCGATCAAAACTTTGAACTTAGCCCTGATCTTGTGCACAGCTAATGTGTTTGGTTCTTCAAACCCCACATAGAACTCAGTGGGTAGCAGAACAATTCTGGATGGGGCTCAGGCTGCTACATCCACATGGTGTTGTGCCTAACCCTGGGACCCGGGTTGGACTCCCCAACACACAAAAACCTCAACAGATTGGCACAGACAATAAATGAGGCTCTGAAAGTGGGGCCGTGCTTGTGGCGGCCGGCTAACACTGTTTCGGACTGAAGCACGGAACACGAAGGGGAAGCGTGTTCTATGCCGAGGTACACACCTCTTCCTCTGAACTGTCACTCGGGTCATTGTCTAGGGAGGCGCTCAAGGAGGCTGCCTTGGGCTCCAGGTAGCAGAGGCACAGAGCCAGAGGGAAGGAGAGAGTGAGAGCATATGGCACTGAGAAGGAGGCAGACAGCAGAAAGAAAAAGATGAAGAGGAAACAGGGCACGAGCGAGGGGGAGTGGATCGGGAGGTAATGCTGCAAGCTCTGGGGCAAGAGGTTGGTTTCAGAAAGGTTGGGGAAAGAGAGGTACCCATCATCATCTAGGAGGGAGGGGAAGGACTCGGGGAGCTGCAAGGAGAAGGAGAACAGGGTGGTCCCTTTGCCAGTCTGCTGTCTGTAGCTAAAAGCCACATCGTGCTCCCCCAGGTATGGCTTCCCTTGGCCATCAGAGTCCAGGCAGGGCTCTCCGGGCACATGTTCGGCTTTGCAGGGCTCACCCCCCTGCGTTTTGTGCTCATTCTCTTTACACCTTCTGCGCAGCTCTGGGGGAGAGGTAGGGGCACGATGGGATGATAGGGGTGACAAGGGACATGAGTCAATGCCAAGCTCCGGTGACTGATGTGAAAGAGACAGAGAGAGACAGAGAAGCAGCAACAGAGGTGCAAAAGGACAAAAAGAAAACTGCAATTAGTTAATTTTCTTATGGGTATCAATATAAAATTGTAAAACAAGACTTTTAGCACTAGGGTTGCTCATGAATTTTAAGGTATCCAAGCTGCATGCTGCAGTTCTCTCATCAGACCATCAAATACAGGGTGGGTTACTCACTTATTATTATTCTTTTTTTTAAGTTAGAACAGAAGGTATTTGTGGGCAATCCCAAATTCTACATTTTTTCATATGCTCAAAAAGTTTGTTTTAGACCAGCAACTCTAGAGGAGTTTTAGGGTTTTGAGACCAAACGTAAATCTCTGAATAACTTAAAATCAAGACTTTCAATAACCTTCTCCTGATCTCTGGGTAATAGAGCTGTTACTATAGTTCAGCTGATTAAAAATGAAGATGATATCCAATCCAAATTTTGATTATTTAAAAAATCTCCAGCATTACTCCTTTCTTTGGTTAGTCAATTGCATCCAAAAGAGTTAAGTTTCTGGCCCCACTCCTATCTGCTAAGCTATCATAATCAGGGGAGTCGACAATCAGCATTTCGAGAACTCTGTCTCCCCACAAATAACTGAGGCTCCCTCAAAAACATTGGCTCCTTTACAGAGGGTGTCAGTGCAACTTCAGCGCAAGCAGATGGTTTCAACATGCTAACTAGCGAAAGGATTTTTTTAAAATAAGATGGTTTGTGTTTACTTTCTATTATTTATGATTTATAATTTCCGAGCCTTATTCTGATTTTTCTTAGCAGATAAAGGACATATTCACACCTTTGGTTTGAGCCCTAAACAAGCATTCTCACAAAAGAGTTCCTATCCTCCCTGGGCCCTGGAGGTCTCCATGACCACGGCAACTTTCCTCTGCAGGTGCCAGAGTGGCCGCTGGAACAGGGGAAGGAGGAGAGACAGCAGTCCCAGGCAGGAACCTGGACACGCCCAGTAGCTGCTGCAGCCTGGGAGTTCAAGGCAGGGTCACACGGAGGCTGAGGCTAATTAGACTTCTGCTGCTGCCTCTGGCTCTGTGTGTGTTTGCATGTGTGTTGTTTGCCTAGCGACCAGACAGCATGAAAATTACCCAACCTGCCTGTGGTGGCTATCCAATCCTGACTTGGAGAGAAGTGGTAAATATAGCAACAGAGAGAAAGAAAATGCACAAATAAAATTATATCTAAGGCACGAGGGAAGGAAAATGCGCCCATAAAATTATTATCCTGGGTATATATGAACGTTAGATGTGTCTCTTTTTACTACGAGACAAAGATGTCTTTTCCCACATGCTCACATTTGACATTAAGCACTGCATTTCAAACAGGAACCTTAACAAATTTCATTCAACTAAGAATAACGTAGCAGTTACAAGTCGCCTTCTACATGGAGACAATGGTCCTCCTGCAGGGAGGTGAGGCTGCCCAGTCACCCAGGAAACACGCCTCCTCTCCAGGCAGGCAGGAGACCAGTCTTTAATGACTATTTTCAGTTATACATTTTCATTTTGGTTAAGGAATAGGAACCACTTACAGTTCCTAAGTATTCTCTATGATACTTTTTGAAGATGGAGAAGAATAAAATGAAGGTCTAACCTTCTGTGCTGCCCATCACAGTGGTTCTTAAAAGACAGCTTAGCTCCGGGGAAACAGAGCTGACCATCACCTAGGTTAAGTCCAGGATCTCACCTGAGGGCTTGAAAGCACTCTGCTCAAATGCTGGATTCTCAAAAACTCAGCCTCAGGGGTGGTAGTTTTTCTTTGTCTTTTTTAAATTCCTCTGGCCCAAGTGGCACAGTGAGGATTAGCTTAGTGTTATTGCATTTTACACCAAACAAATTGGTGGTCTTTTAAAGACAAACAGAGTGAGCCTGCCTGAGCCTTTTAGAGGTGCAAACCAAGAATCATTCACTCTCTGTGTCCCTTCACCGTCTTTATACACCCATTATCCTATGTCGGCCTGGGTACTTTGAAGAAATACTGGGATATCTAAGTAGAAGAACTACATATGGACATTTTGGGTGCATTACCTTCTTTTCCTGTCCTTTTTAATACTTGCCTTGACTGAATTAAGAGCATAAAAACAAAATTCAGAACAAAGCACATTTTAACAGCAAATGTGATCCTAATATGCCACCCAGGCTTATTATTGTGTTTGCCAAATAAATGATCTTAACCTTAAAAAAAAAAAAAGATGACGGACTGGGTCACTTGGAATATTCTAACATAACTACAAGAATCATTTTGCTTATTCACCATTAAGATGTTGCTGCTAAATTCCTGTTACCAAGCAATACTGACTCTCCATGGAGTCTGCAGTAGTGATTCCCTATCACATCCCTCTGTATCTGAAGAGCCAGTGTGCCAGAGAACACTCGTGAACCAGCTCACGCCAGGCTGGGGGTGACCTGAGGGTTACACCCACATTTCATTCTGCTGTTTCCTTTAACTCTGTGCTCTGCACCTGCCAGGAGCTGCTCTGTTTCCCCCTTATTATTAGGTCTAAACCTCCCTGTGTGGCTTTTGACTTCTATTTTTCTGGAAAGTTGCTTTAGAGTGGCGGATCACCAGAAATAAACATACTGTCTAAAAAAAAATTAATTTTGGGTGAAATGATATCACAAAATTTAACAAACATAAAACACCAGAAAAACCTGCTGCTAAATTTACATTTTCTCTTCTGTCACAACCTTCTGCCTTTATCTGCCTCTTCAAAACATAGCTACTCACCACTATGCTGATGAGAGTATAATTACACCACTAAGAAAGGAAACGATGTCTGAACACACAGGCTACGGTCACCTAAGGCTCCTGCAGTCAGAAGAGCAGAGCAATGTGATTACTGTGCATCTAGAAACACACGCCACGCTTGGGTAGGAGAATGGGGCCAGAAACGAAGAAAACAACTTTCGTGACATTCTGAGATATAAGCCCAAACCAAAACATGCCACCAAAAATCTTTTTAAGATATATGTACAGGACAGCTGTTGAAAGTCTTACATAGCACACAAGTTGTTAAGATAAACGTTTTTTAAAGAGTCACAAAAGAAATTTTCAGAGGAAAAATGCTGAAATAGAAATAAAAATTTAAAAATTGGCCTGCAAACGTAACCCAATGTGATATATGAACTATCCTTAGTCTGAACACATTCCTGGTATACATTCTCAGAATTAAACATTCTTAAAACTTGCAACAAGCTCTGGGAGGCAGCCTGGGAGCTATACCTTTCCCTCGTGCCGGACAGCCGAGACTGGTGTGACCTCCTCTGCCTTCTTCCGTCCGTCCTCTTCCTCGTCCCGCTCCTCCTCAGCCTTTTTCTCGGGAGTCACAGTGGTGATCAAATTGGTCTGAGAGATGCCCTTTGTTGTGGCGTACTGGCCAGTACCAACCTCTGCAGCAGACATAGAATCCTTCATGTATATTTCATGGTTTTCATTCACTGATGCTAAAAGCAAATGCAATTGAAGAGATAAAATCGGAAATAGTGAAGTCAGAAGACAGATGAACACCACCAATCGTCCCACTACTAGAAAAAAAAGCACCAAATATCAGGTTTGTCTAGACAAATCAGCACCAGAGGCACCTTTATTTAAGCACGGCCATAGAGTCACCCTTCTGCATTACCTAATCCGGTGCTCTAACATTATTTAAATGCTTATGTCTTGAAATCCCAGAATAATTCTCAACCATTCTCGGACAGGGCAGGATATGAGTGAGGCAGAGGTGAGGTGGGGCACTGCCAAGCTTGTTACCCCACGTCTCTGGTGGGGCATGAGAACCAGTACTTGGGGGCCAGTCCCACAACTAACAGCAGTATTTCCAGTAGACAAATGTTCTCATACGCCTGACTTTAAGGACATCTTTGGAAGTGCCATTCAGCACAGAGCACTAAATTGGTTTTATTATCATTATCATTAATGTTGAAAAGTCTATCTCTCCTACAATATAAGAGCCCCATGGGTAATAATAAAAATGAACCATCTTGGCAGAGATTATAAAATTCAGATGGCAATTCCGTCCAACTAAAGAAAAGAAATGTTTTAATTTCTACTGGCTCTTAGAGAGAGTACCATAATATGCATACACATTTGTTTATCTCTAATATTTTGGGAAAACAAGACAAATGTTAAATGAAATTCATGCAAACGCAAAACGTGCAAACATAAAGGATATAAGACACAGCCTTTCATCTCAGCTAAAATGCCTTAGTGAAAAAATATTTAATTTAGCTGAATTTTAAAATTTGGTAGTTGTTAATTCAAGTTTTTGATATCATAAAATTTATTAAAACTATAAATGCTGCTTTTCAAATACACAGTAGCCAATCACAGACAAAATATAGCTGTCATTTATAATTTAGAAACTTCAAAACAAATAAAAGAAAGGATTCTGAAAAGAAATCTTCTCTGAAATCCACTTAATGTCACTGAAGTATGTTCACTAAGGTATTTTATACTGATGAAAAAGCTCCTAGGAGACACAGCTTCCCAGTGGACAGGTTAGGCTATTCTCCATAGAATGCCACCTTGCAAAAAGGTGTTTTTGTCCCAACATGCAGCCCTGACAGCCAGTTCAGCAGCAGCAGAAAACACACCAGGGCTGGCAGTGCCATAAAGAGAGACAGACAACACATACTAACATCACTTTGGGCAGGGAGGAAGAGACAGCTTGGTATTAGTACATTGAGTTCAATCTCCTCTGTCTTCTCTGCAGTCATTAGCACACAAAAGGTCAGGAAGAAAACAACATTCACAACAAATGTGTTCCCTGGGGTGCACATCGCTGAACAAAGTGGAAGGTATTCAGGAGAAAAAGGTGTGGACTTTCTACTAAATCTCCTCAAATACTGACTTACAGAACAGACAAATAGTTAACAGAGATTTTCTAAAGGAGGAGGAGAGTCCAGGGGACAAAGTAGAAAGAAAAGCTTCAACGTTAACAGGATGTACCAATACCTTAATTCAATTTAAAACAGTCCTGATATATTTTATACCAAAGTATTGGCTCTAAGTTTAATATTCCACAAATTCTTAGAAGATACAGAATGGTAATTAACTTCCTAAGCCAGCTCATAAAAACCTATAAGAATAATTATAATATAGTCCTGGAGATAATCATATCTGTAATAAAAATGCTTTCACACACATATCACTTGCTCTTCACAATGACCCTGTTGAAAGCTGCCTTGCTCCCATTCTACAGATGACTAAAACTGAGACCTGTGGAAATGAAATCATTTGCTGAGGCTCTCTGAGGAGCAGTGGCAAAAAAGGTAGGACGGGAGAAGGTAACTTTTATTTATGCTTTTGCTTATTAGTGGAATCTTACATGCATGCTAGAGACTTTGAACACTTTATTTGCACAGTATTAAATTGTTTTATAGAACAACTGATCTCCAGGTGTTTTGAATTAGATGACAGAGTGCCGGCCAAGAATCAGTTCCAAAGTATGAGTACAGCTGGCATGCCTTGCAGCAGAAAGCACACTTTCTGTATCACTCTGGACAGTAATAATACAAAACTGTTAGACAAGACAAAACCTGACTAAAAACTCACTGTTATCCCCTAAAAGGTAATTGGAGTGATGATCTCCTTGTTTTACTCATTTGACTTACACATTTGACTTGGCAGCTCAGAACCATTACACAGCAACGTTCTGCCAATCCATCTGGAATAGTGAGTAGGCAGGAGAAGGGAACTTAGAGCCTCTCGGCTTAGAGGTCTTTGCCCTTTGTTATTTGAATGCCAACCTTTCCACCAGCTATTATCCATTGATAAAGTCTGCATTTTATTCATAACATTTTTCACAAGAGATAAACTTAACTTTCACTTTTATGAAACAGTCTGAGACAAACCTGCTAATCCTTTAAGATCTGCTGGTCAAGATTCAAATTACCGATAGGGTATATGACCACTAGCGTTAGAATAAGAGTATCTTTTTCTAAACTCAGGGTGCTGGCTTATGAAGACTATGCTCTTATTCTCTAATTACCATTCTTTTATGTAATTTTATATAAATCTATAGACAAAGTGACAAAGGCACTTTTAGAGGCTTAAAACTCTGACATTCAGCCATAAATCAACGATTGCTTTTCAGTTTACATCTAGAAGATCTAAGTTTCTTGAAAGCCCATGATGGTTTTGTAGCCTTTTTGATGCAGCCATGGAGGGCCGGGAAGTGATGCCTACCTCCGTCCAAGCTGCGAGACATGGTATAACGTTTGCTGGATGACCGCTCAAAGTAAGGCGCTGGGCGATCTATCAACGCACTGGCTCGCCTGGTCTGGGCTTGCGTTCTGCCACTATAACGGAACTTGGAACCCAAGGTTAGGAATTTCTTTGGAGGTGCTTCTGGTAACAACAGTCTAAAGAGATTAAAGAAAAACACCAGAAGGACTAAAACAAATATTAAGAATTTTTTTTTAACGTTTTACTCCATCATGAGAGGTTATGTACTTTGTGTGCTAAAGGTTTAATGGATGACCTGCAGTTACATGAATATAATTCTGTTAAAAAAATCAATTTGTATAGTATATGCCAACTAGAGATGTTATAGACAGGATATAGGCAAAACACAGTTGTGTTAAACTAGATAACTCTTAACGTTCTGTGCAAGTGGAGGGTCTGTAGGTCTGACAACATTAAAATAGGTGATATTAGTGAAGAAGAGTGACAATTCATTATTTTGTAGGCACAAATTTCCTGGGCCAAGAAACATATGTGGGTGAAGGGTATGAAAAGTTATTGAAATAAGTAAGGAGTGGACTGTATATATGAAATGGACATCCTACAAAAATAATGAAAAGATGCTACAAATAATAAAGAAAGGGGGTAGGGCAGGTAAGTACCTGACAAAGTAAGAAAAAAGCCTTCAGGTTCAATCAGCAATTCTTTTAGGATTTTTTTTTAAATGAAAAAAATCTAGTGATAATGAATTTGAAGTAACAGGAAGGATACACTTCGATATTCTTCTTCCCAACCTTTTTCACTATCAGCAATTCCAATTATCCCAATTCTTCCTTAGGAAAAAAACAAAATCATCTTTACCTACCGGAAAAATGTATGGTGCTCAACACACACTTTCCATAAACGCTTGGCCGCTCGGTGGTTTGGCAGCTTAAACCCAATGGTACTTTCGAATTGTTCAAACTAAATTTAAAACAAAAATACACCGAGAGTAAAGTTTTGGAATTACAAATGACAGAACCCTACAAATAACTGGCAAATCATTAATACCACCCTAATTTTTTATTTATTTACTAAATCAACTGCTATATACATAATTCACACTATATACATTCATTAATAAAAAACCTTATTATCTGTCTCCTTAAAATGCTGCAGGTATAAATAAACACATTATATGTGTAGTAAATGTTTTTGGTACAAGTATGGATCTTATGCAAACCAACACACATAAGAGGCTATATGGATTCCTTCCAGAGATCAATCTGTCCTGATCTAATTTTTAAAATTTATTTTCATAGTTTCTCAATGACATAACAACTTCAATTGGAATGTACAGAAATGAACAAAATGTTTACAGACAGTCTTCAGCATTCTTAGAAATATTTTCTCCTAGTATCTAGCTAGGCAATATGTCTATTTCCTAGGTGTTTCGTGACCTAGCAACAGATATTGCAGATTTTATTTGTGGGTTCCACAGTGCATTATCATGTTAGATGTCACCATCTCTCTATATGACATGCAAGATCAGAGATTAGGAGAACATATTTTTCAAAATGTATATTGAAGATGACACCCATCAACCACTGGATTTTTCAAGGTGAATTATCTCATCTGATTTCTTCCATAACACACTTTAACACTGTTATTACAGATGCACAGTAAGTTTTTGTTTTCTGAAGATGGGATGTATCAGGCCACCAGAGGGCAATCCTCTGAAGGCTTTCTGAAAGAGCATAAAACAACCAGACTATTGATGTAGCCAGCAGCAAAAAGTAATTTCTGTGGCAAAGAACCAAGGTGAGGGGTGGTATGCACAGCACATGGGACACAATGTCACTTGACCTCTATTTCTTGTTTGTTGATAATGACTGAGGGAATTGGGAAATTCTTGTACAGTGCTAGTTTGCAAAAAAAATGCTACTGTTCGAGGGACCAAGTAGAGCAGAGAAGTACCATGCATGGCTCTAACTAAACAATCCTCCATTTATTCACCCTGCATCTAGCGGGTAGCACAGACTATGCTAAGGCCAAGGGTTCTAAAGACTCGACTTGGTCTCTGCTACAAGAAGCTGGGAAGATACTCTTACTACAAACTTCCTCAGGCAAGGATGATACTAGCCCTAGACTTTTTGAAGTTGTATCTCCCTGCACTATGTATCCACATATTTCAACCTCTTTAGTGCCACCAATAATTTCTTACTTACTCTTCTCAGCCTATAAATATGATCACAGAGAAGGGAGGGTAGGAAACCAATTTCCTTGGAGCTTGCTTCTGTTAGGACCACAACTCCATCTCCTCACTGCTAAACTTTATAAAAAAAGAAGTCACTGCCTC
Source organism: Galagoides demidoff (assembly GCA_963574575.1). Classification (NCBI taxonomy): domain Eukaryota; kingdom Metazoa; phylum Chordata; class Mammalia; order Primates; family Galagidae; genus Galagoides; species Galagoides demidoff. Next base: position 18,337 of record CAUYQV010040172.1, read on the forward strand.
TGCAACTCACTCCAGACCTCACTACATCCCGGCAGGGGCTCCTGACACCTTCTGGAACTCTGACATGTCACAATGGGACCTGTCAAGTTCAAAGTGCATCTGTCAGCCGGAGTCTCTAGTGCCTCTGGGTAACACAGCACTGCTGGTTAACCAGGTTCTCCTGCTCATTCATCACTCTCTCTTCCTCTTTCTACTTCTCTGGTCATTTTTCTTTATCTTCTGTTTCTCTCTCGGCTGCCCCTCTCTTAAGCAGTGGTCTTAATCAGAGTTTTGGTTTTAGGGCCTCCTCTCTAAATTTTCTTTCTTTTCCTTTTTTTTTTGAGAGAGTCTTACTCTGTCACCTGGGCTAGCGTGCAGCTCACAGCAACCTCAAACTCCTGGGCTCAAGCAATTCTCCTGCCTCAGCCTCTCTAGAAACTGGAACTTCAGGTGCCTGTCACCACACTTCACTAATTTTTTTTCATTTTTTGTAGAGTTGGTGTCTCACTCCTTCTCAAGCAATCCTCCCACCTTGACCTCCCAAAGGGCTAGGATTACAGGCAAGAGCCACTGCACCTGGCTTCCCTGTGTTCTGTGAGTACTTCATTCCACATCTAAGGCCTTGAATAAAATGTATACAATGAAAACTCTATTAAATTTCTTATTATGCAAAAATTACCCCTGAAGATCCGTCCCGAAGGAATTTCAACCTCTTCTTCTGCTGTCTTGCCCTCTTTCCTCCTATCTCATAGCATCTCTGTTGACGTCATCATGCAAATGGAAACCTTTGATTACCCTGGCTCTCCCCTCTTTTCATCCCATCTCTAAGACTTACTGGCTCTGCCTATGGAACTTCTCTCTCCAGTTTTCTCTCCTCCTCCTATTCCCACAGCCTCTGTCCTACTTTAGGTCTTATCACATCACATTATTAAGAAGCTGAGTTTCATTAAGAAATCAATCATTCTAAAACATTCACCCAGTTGTGTCATGTCCTAATTTAAAAGCTTTCATGGTCACTACTGTCTACTGATGTATTTCTCCAGCTCACCCTATTGGCCTCTCAGAACATACTACCTCATGCCAAGTCTATGTATAATGGTATCCCATTTGTGTCAAAGTGTGAGTGTGTCTCTCTGCCAAACAGAAAATCCCTAAGGACAGGAACAAAGTCATACTTACCTTTCTATTCCCAATGCCCAGCATGGTGCCTGATAACTAACAGGTGCTCACTTAATAATGGTCAATGAATTCAAACACATATATGGTAGAATCTCTGTAAGTGACCACACAAAGGACTGTAATAAACTGGTCAACATACAGCGGCAGCCAACACAAGGAACTAGGCCTACTGTACTGATATGTACACATGGTATGTGTCCAGTCTGTGAAAATTAGGGCAACTTAAGGAGATGGTCAGTGCAGGGAGGTGGTCCAACTACAGAGTTTCCACCACATACTGGTTATATGCCTAACATATAATCTTCAGGAAATATTTTAAAAACACATCTTCAGGAATTTACATGAAAAGTTTACAGATTATTTCAGTTATCACAGACAAGTATGACTTTATATTTACATTAAACGCAATTGCTTATTTTGTTTTTTGATGTTTGAAAACTATATTTTCTCCTAAGAAACTCTTATGGAGAGACAGGTATATTTTGAGAAGAGTTAATTCAATATTATACCAGAAAATGTTCAGATATATAAGTGAGCTAGAATATTTGGGTTTTGATTGCTTCCATTATAGTAGTCATACCAATTTACTACTATTTATTTACTACTATTATGCACAAACCTCTAAGGAGGATTTAATACGAGTGGATCATGGAGGCTATTGCTGTAGGAGCAAGTTCTACTTAACAGTTCTGATTGTTTCATTAGCTTCTTTGATTTTTAAAAAAAGCCACAGTATATTGGATTGTGGAACACTGACATAATTCCGACACATTGTCCTTGGTTCTAATCTTCCTTGTGCCTTGACGTATGTGACATCTAAGCCATTTACTTTAGGGTGCAACCAGATTTGTAGGACAAATCAGAAGGGCATGGGGACTTAACAATAGGACACAGAGGAAAGAGATCTATTCATCAGAACTTAAAATATTCAAAAAATTATTTATGAATCTGTATTTAATATTAAGATTCTTTTTTTAAGAGTCTCACTACATTGTCCTGGGTACAGTGCTGTGGCATCACAGCTCACAGCAACCTCAAACTCTTGGGCTAAGCAATGGTCTTGCCTCAGCCTCCCAAGCAGTTGGGACTACAGGCGCCCACCACCACAGCCAGCTATTTTTTTTTTTTTGCAGTTGTCATTGTTGTTTAGCTCAAACCTGTCAGCCTGGATACATGTGGTCAGTGCCCTATTCACTGAGCTACAGGCACCAAGCTCAAGATGTTTTTAAAAACCATTCAATTAACGTATGGAATAGCAAAAAATTGGAACAACATAATGAAGAGATATTTTATTTGTTTCTGTTTACTGGACAAACCTACAGTAAGTTCTCCCAGGCATCTACAGATAACTTACCATGTCCCATGATGCTCAGACTTAGGAGCAGGGAATTTAAATTTTTGTTTGCTAACAGGGACCTTTCTTTCCAACGCACACACAGACGCAGGCATGCTTACCTCTCCCGGTCGGATCTTGATGTAAAAGTTATTCCGTTTGTATGAAATTTTGAGAACCTTGGGCCAGGCAAACCTGTTTATTCGCAGTCGGTCCCGATATATCAACAGACCACTTGCGCAAACTCCCAGCATAATGTCTACTCCCTCTGAATCCTAGAAAACGGCAGCAAGGATCGGTAAGTCAGTATCTTACTTAGCTCCACTTTCAGCTGGGTGCAATAACAAGCCTCTACAACAAAATCTGTAATTGATATTTAAATATGAAAAATAGGCTCGGCGCCTGTGGCTCAATTGGCTAAGGCGCCAGCCACGTACACCTAAGGTGGTGGGTTCGAATCCCCAGCCCGGGCCCACCAAACAACAATGATG
>CAUYQV010040175.1:0-20611 GCA_963574575.1 Galagoides demidoff
TGAGCTGTGATGCCATGGCACTCTACCCAGGGGGATAGCTTGAGGCTCCGTCTCAAAAAAAAAAAAAAATAGAATGGTAACACCATGCTCAAATATGGCTAGTATTCCTCTCCATGAAGTGACCCTTTGTTTTACGTCTTCAGAGATAAACATCCAACATATGCCAGTGTGGGCAAGGAGCAGCGGCCTGACAGCGCAGTGGTAGGAGACTGGGGGATTTCACTTCAGCAGATTTCCAAGCAAGTCTGTGTTTCTGACCATCTTTACACTTTCTAGAGGTACCAGTGTCGTCAAGTCCCTGGCCTTGTGGATGTTTTGTGGTGTAAATCAGATTGATTCTCAAAATTCCCCCATTGACTTGCCTTCTGCTTTTCAGCCCCCAACATTTCGTTGCCATTAATATTTCCCATTCTTTTCAATCTGGTAAAAATACTATCTACATCTATATGTCTATCTAGCTATCTATATGTATATACTGTCATTTTGTGAGGTTTCAGATAAAAAGTAGAACTAAATACTTGTTTTTAATATGCTATCTTTAGCTGGAAGTGCCAGCTGGTTTTGAAAACACAGAAAAAGTGATTGCTATTCTAATTTTTTCCCCACTCAGTATTTACATAGACTTACCAGCATTTTTAAATAATTCTTTTGCATGCTATTGCATTTTTATCCTGTTCATTCCTTCCAGGTTTATTTTTTTCTTATTTAGTAGTTCTTTTTGGAAGGGACTATTGGCAGGGAATTTCTAAGTGCTTGAATGTCTGCAGTTTCTAATCTGCCCTGACTTGTAAAAGATATTTTGTCTGGGTTTGGAAATCTAGATCCCCAATTATGTTTCTTTGGATATTACCTCACTGTCTTCCAGCATTTATTCTTGCTGATGAGAAGTCTTTTTTTTTTTTTTAAAGGGTTCTTGCCATTTCTTTATTGTAATCTACCTTCTCTTTTTGTTGGCAGTAGAATTTCTCTTTGTTCTTGTAGAATGCTGGCCTCCCAGATATCACCAGAATAACCTCTTGATGACATAAACTGGGCTTATTGCTTATCACAGTAAGGGAGAATGCTAACTCGGCAGATAGCAACTCTGAGAACAACCTGCAAGGGCTGATTTATTGAGATTTTCATGTTTGGTTTAAGGTGAGCTTTTCAATACAGGGGATTGATTAGAATCGGGTAATTATCATGACATAATTGTTTAGGACTTGTGGAAACAGCAAGGTAAGGATTTTGAAATGAAGAGTTCAAAGAGTTTGAGCTGTGTGAACTACACATTGATGCTTTTTAGAGTTGCTGGCTGCGTCTTTTGATAAGTTTCTACAATGAACAGTGAAGTTATTTACAACATTCACCTTCTTGGACAAGAGTCTCTTGGGGTAGCAAAATTATGTTAATGGAGACAACGAGATAGGGAGTCATATTAATGCAGACAGCAAACTGTGTAGAAGTAGATAATTTCGTTATTCATTCTTCATTTTGAGCCAAAGGATAGGCCATCAGTGTCTTGGGTGTGACAAATCTAGATGGTCACTGATCTTTGAGGCATCACAATCCCATATCAGGTTTCTGGGAATGGTTGGTTCAAACTCCATAAGCATCAGGTTGTTCTGCTGTTTTTTTTTTTTTTTTTAGAGACAGAGTCTCACTTTGTTGCCCTTAGTAGAGTGCTGTGGCATCACAGCTCACAGCAACCTCCAGCTCCTGGGCTTAGGTGATTCTCTTGCCTCAGCCTTCCAAGTAGCTGAGACTACAGACAGCCGCCACAATTCCCGGCCACTTTTTATTGCAGTTTGACCATGGCCAGGTTCAAACCCGCCACCCTCGGTATATGGGGCCAGCACTTTTTCCACTGAGCCACAGGTACAGCCCTTGTTCTGCTCTTTTTATTGGATGATTATTTGTTGAGACAACTGTGCACTCAAGACTCAATTACCCGTTGGAACGCTGTGACACAGACAGACAGACTAAGAGAAGGGTCATGCTTGGGTCTTAGAGGTCCTAAATTTGTACCCAGTTAGAAGTGTGGGATGCCTGGGGACTTTCAGCTGGTATCTGATGTGAGAGCTTGTGGAGGATTTTGAATCTAACCTATGCTAACCTAACTTTGAACCTGATGTCTGTCTGTATTAACTCTGGTAATCTCCGTTGGGGCTGATGCTGAATCGAGGCCGTCCTGTGAATTCCAGGATGTTTAGCAGCAGCCCAGGCATCACCCATCAGATACCAGGAGCACCGCCACGCCCACACCTCCACTGTGTCAACCAAAAATGTGTCTCTGCATTGCCAAATATCTATCGGAGGGAGGAAAAATCATTCCCAGATGAATATCACTGGTCTAAAGCAAAAGGAAAGAATCTGTGTCTGCTTTAGAAGATGTGAAACTGACACAGGTTCCAAATATACACCATCCTACTCGTCTTCTCCCAAGTTCTATTTCAGTGTAAGTTTGGTTATGAAATATAGTTCAAACAAAATGTTCCAAGTAGTATTTTTCTTTTTTAGGTATAATATGATAGGGGGTTGTGATTTCTGGAGAGCTGGACTATTGTAGAATTTTTGCATCTAAAAAGTCACCTAGCTCATGCCTGTAATCCCAAGCACTCTGGGAGGCTGAGGCCGGTGGATCACCTGAGCTCATAAGTTTGAGACCAGCCTGAGCTAGAGCAAGACCCTGTCTCCAAAAACAGCCAGGTGTTGTGGTGGGCACCTGTAGTCCCAGCTACTTGGGAGGCTGAGGCAAGAGAATTGCTTAAGCCCAAGAGTTTGAGGTTGCTGTGAGCTGTGATGCTACAGCACTCTACTGATGACAAAAAGTCACCTAATGGTGGAATTGTTACCCAGAAGACCAGCTGATTTATTGCAAGGACCTGGAACCAAGGGAAGCTGAATGAGTTTTAACAGGAAAAAAAAAAGTGCACAAACTCAACAGCCAGTTTTCTTGTATGCTTTAATCAGTTCTTGAGTAAGTGGTATTGGACTTTTGTCAAGGAATGAAGAAGGCTGCAAAAAGCAATATTAAGAATAGGGGCCTAAGGTATAAAATAGCTAAAATAAGCTTGAATCAACAAGAGAGAAAAGAAAATGGATAGGAAAACAGAAAACAAAAGAACGTAGGTTAAAGAGTGGCAATCTGCCGACTTCTCTTACAGTTATCTGTTTGGTCCAACTTCTTGGGTGAAAGTTGAAAGACTGTTTCTTCAGATTCCTGAGAATGCTCAGTGAAGTTCTCTAATAAGGACACTCTTCCAGTGCCTCAGGTGTATTTTACGGGTCTTTGGGAGGTATCGTATTTGTTTTCTTTTCTTTTCTTTTCCTTTTTGTAGCTTAAATAACACAAAGTTATTCTCTTACAGTTTTGGAGGTCAGAAATCTGAAATGAGTCTCACAGGCCTAAAATCAAGGGGCCATCAAGGCTTTGAAGGGTCTAGGGGAGACTCTGTTTCCAGCTTCCCGGGGGTGCCTACATTCTCAGGCTCCCGTGATCCCTTCCTCCGTCTCAAAGAGCAATAAAGTACTTCTTCGTTTGTTGTTTCACCTCTGACTTTGACCGTCCTGCCTCCCTCTTAGAAGGATCCTTCTGATACCATTGGGCATACTCAGATAGTCCAGGGTGAATCACCTCCCCATCCCAAGATTCTTTTTTATTTATTTATTTATTTTGAGACAGAGTCTCACTGTGTCACCCTTGGTTAGAGTGTGGTGGTGTCACAGCTCACAGCAACCTCAAATTCTTGGGCTTAAGCCATTCTCTTGCTTCAGCCTCCTGAGTAGCTGGGACTACAGGTGCCCGCCACAATGCAGGGTATTTTTTTGTTGCAGTTGTCATTGTTGTTTGGCAGGCCTGGGCTGGGCTCAAACTTGCCAGCTCTGGTGTATGTGGGCAGCGCCCTAGCCACTGAGCTACATATACTAAGCCCCAGGATTCATTTTTTTAATTAAAAACATTTCAGAATATTGGGCAGCGCCTATGGCTAAGTGATTAGGGTGCTGGCTCCATATACTGAGGGTGGCGGGTTCAAACCCAGCCCCGGCCAAACTGCAACAAAAATATAGCCAGTGCCTGGACTTCTAGCTACTCGAGAGGCTGAGGCAAGAGAATTGCCTAAAGCCCCAGAGCTGAAGGTTGCTGTGAGCTGTGATGCCATGGCACTCTACCGAGGGTGACAAAGTGAGACTCTGTCTCTTAAAAAAAAAAAAAAATTCAGAATATTACGGAGAAATAAATGTTTTATTTACATAAATTGCTTTTGTACAGTTTGGGTCAAAGTCATAAGTGTACTCATCAACCAGAGAATGTACCTATTAGCTGTGACTTTATCTATCCCTTCCTGCCCCCTCCCATAGGCTTGATTTCGGAGAATGTTTCCATATATGCACGTAAGTGTTGACTGATTAGTTTCAATTTGTACTGGTTTCCTGTGGCTACTGTAATTAATTCCCATAAGTTTATGGCTTTTAAAACAACATAAACTTATTTTCTAACATTTATGGAGGTCAGAAGTCTAAAATCAGTTTGTGGTAGGTTTTTGTTCTGCTTGCTTGCCTTTCCTGGCTCCTGCAGTTCACCTGTATTCTCTGGCTTGTGATCAATCCCTTCATTTTAAAGCCAGCAATGCAGTATTTTTAAATCTTTCTGCCTCTCTCATCAATTGCTTTTTCTTCATCTGTGACACCTTTTTTTCTCACTTAAAAGGGTGCTTGTAAACACATTGGCTCCACCTGGAAAATCCAAAACTATTTCTCCACCCCAAGGGCCTTAGATTAATCATGTCTTCCCAGTCTCTTTTGCCATGGAAAGTAACAACTTCACAGAGTTTTGGAACTAGGATGCGGACATCATAGTTCAAAGGCTGTCTTTTTCTGGTGCTTGTTCCAAACTACCAGGTCTCCATATTTTAAGTCACATAAACATTGTTCAGGATAATGTTGAAGAAAGGTTACTCTGACCTATTGGTGATGAGACGGGGTGTGTTATGTAAGTCCCTTAAAATAGCTGACCACGTCTGCTTGTGACAGAGTGAGGTCTGAACTTAACGGTAATATTTTTAGACTTGTGAGCCAACCTATGATTAGCTCATGGGGAAAGAGCTGATGAGTCCCGGAAGTAATTGATCTCATTATCATGAAAGCTAATGGCAATACCTGAGGCTATCCAAGTTTGAGAGTCTTGAAGAATTTTGCTCCGTTGAGTTTTAGAATTCCATTATTTCTATCTTTTCTGAAATATCAGGAGTGATATGCACAGTGCGGTATCAGAATATGTCAAGGCTTGTAAAGCTCCTTCACAACAGTCCCTGTGCAATGAGTGCCCCAGTCACCAGGAGGACAGGCTAGAATCCCCCAGATTGGAAAAACCATACCAAATATTTTTTCCCCTTTCTACAAATTTCTCTCTATCCTGTCTAGACTTTCTAAAGTTTTTGACAATGACTCTCAGCTAAGAGTGATGTAAGGGCTTAACATCAACCATAAAAACTTTTGTTTGTTTAAAGAGAAGTTTATCGGAAGAGGCAATTGAGTTTTGAGGGCTTCTGGCCAGCCAGGGAGAAAGGGGAACAGACAAGAGGAGAAGAAAGAAAGCTGTAGAAAGAAGTTTAAGGGCCACAGAATGTGGGATGAGGCGCGTTAGGGTAAAGCTATTAGGCTTGGAATTCTGATTTAGAGGGATCTAAGAAGATTTAAGTTTCCCTTTTATTCCCTCAAGAATTTTTTTTTTTTGACACAGAAGTCTTACTCAGTAGAGTGCTGTGGTGTCTTAGTTCACAGCAACCTCAAACTCTTGGATTCAAGTGATCCTCTTACCTCAGCCTCCCAAGTAGCTGGGACTACAGGTGCCTAGCCCAACACCCGGCTACTTTTTAGAGACAGGGTTTTCCTTTTTGCTCTGGCTCAGGCTGGTCTTGAACCTGTGTGCTCAGGCAGTCCACCCACCTTGGCCTCTCAACTGCTGGGATTACAGGTGTGAGCAACCATGTCTGGCCCCTTAAGAAATTTTTTAAGGAAACAATTTTGGAATCCAAATTTCTTTTAGGTGCTTCTTCATATTTACTAATGAAAAAAACGTATACCATTGGATATTTGCTTTGTTTTCAAACATCAAGGTGTCCATAAAGTTCATGTGCAATTTTATTTTATTTTATTTTATTTTATTTTTTTTGAGACGGAGCCTCAAGCTGTCCCCCTGGGTAGAGTGCCATGGCATCACAGCTCACAGCAACCTCAAACTCCTGGGCTCAAGCGAGTCTCCTGCCTTAGCCTCCCAAGTAGCTGGGACCACAGGCGCCCCCCACAACACCTGGCTATTTTTTGGTTGCAGCCATCATTGTTGTTTGGCGGGCCAGGGCTGGGGATTCAAACCCGCCACCTTAGGTGTATGTGGCTGGCGCCTTAGCCACTTGAGCCACAGGCGCCAAGCCTCATGTGCAATTTTAATTAAAAATATTTAATTTGAATTTTTTATTAAAAAAATTTAAATTGTACACAAACTTTATGGACACCCTGCATAACGTATAAAACATTTTAATACAGATAAAGTATGTATATGTATACACATACACATGTAATGTATAATAATCAGATCATGGTAATTAGCATCCATCATCTAAAAAACATCATTTCTTTGTGTTGGGATCCAAAAATTTTGGTCAAATCAAATTTTTCTCAGATTGGCTACTGTAACTTTAAATTACCTATGTTGAGACTATGCTATTTAAGAAGCTACTGATTCCAATTTAGCATAAATATAAAGAGCAGAAATTTCTGAGGAGAGAGAAAGCGCCACTGAAGGAGATAGGTCACGGCAGCCAGTAACACACAAACAGATGAAAACATTGCAAAAGTTCATGGAATTGTGTGTCGAAATCATCGGATGATGGTGAGAAGCAGAGCAAATCAAGTAAACATCAATAGACAAACAGGAAGATCTTCACCGAAAATCTCGGCATGAGAAAGGTGTGGCTTTGGCATCCTGACTACGCACCAGGCCGCACGGCACTGTCTGTCAGGGAGTTTTTGCCGGTAAACAAATAACTGTATTGGAACACCCTCCCCTCTCAGTGACTGGCCCTCAGTAGTGACTTTTTCTTTACTTAATGATAAAGGAAATATTAAAGGGAAGACATTTTGATAATATTCAGGACACTAAGGGTAATAAGAGAACATCTCTGATGGCTGGTCCAGATAAAGGCTATTTTGAAGGATGGCCTAGGTGCTGGTGTGTGTGCACAGCTTTCCAAGGCGGGTACTTTGAAGGTGACCATAGTGATATTTAGCGATGAGGTAGGTAGCACTTTTTCTAGGATGAGTTCTCGAACTTCTTGTTAGACCTCATTTAACCACAATGCAATATGATACCTAAGGAGGGTGACAATAATTTCCTTTTTAGAATTTTGCGTTCTAAATTATTAGGGGCACATAATAATTGTATATATAAGTATAGAATACATGGCTCGGTGCCTGTGGCTCAATCGGCTAAGGCGCCAGCCATGTACACCTAAGGTGGTGGGTTCGAATCCCCAGCCCGGGCCCGCCAAACAACAATGATGGCTGCAACCAAAAAATGGCCAGGTGTTGTGGCGGGCGCCTGTGGTCCCAGCTACTTGGGAGAAGGAGGCAGGAGACTCGCTTGAGCCCAGGAGTTGGAGGTTGCTATGAGCTGTGATGCCATGGCACTCCACCCAGGGGGATAGCTTGAGGCTCCGTCTCAAAAAAAAAAAAAGTATAGAATACATGAGATGTTTTGATACAAGCATACAATGTGTGATAATGAAATTAGGATGTTTGGGGTGTCCATCAAAGACATCATTTCTTTTTGTTAGGAACACTTTGGTGCCACTCTTTTAAAACTTATTTAAGGCTCGGTGCCTGTGGCTCAAGCGGCTAAGGCGCCAGCCACATACACCTAAGGTGGCCGGTTCGAATCCAGCCTGGGCCCGCCAAAAACAACAATGACGGCTGCAACCAAAAAATAGCTGGGCTTTGTGGCAGGTGCCTGTGGTCCCAGCTACTTGGGAGGCTGAGGCAGGAGACTCACTTGAGCCTGGGAATTGGAGGTTGCTGTGAGCTGTGATGCTACGGCACTCTACCCAGCAGGACAGCTTGAGGTTCTGTCTCAAAAAAAGCCAACAACTTATTTAAAAATATACCATAACTTACTATTGATTATAGCCACCCTACTGACAATAATTGTTTAATATTTTTAAATATGCAGTTCAAATTCTTTCTCTAATTGTTCCTGCAAATTTTTCAGCTTTACCCTGCCTTTTTTTCATTATAACAGTCAGGTCAAGGGTGTATCAGACAGCACACTGAGGGATCTCATGTTGTCAGAAAAACACCCCAGAGTCACTGTGAGACCATCTATACTTCATCAGAACTTAGGTTAGCTTGTTTTTTTAACCAATGAGACAACAAAATTAATAAATTTAGTTGTTATACCTTTTGAACCTAGAAAATAATCCCTCTGCCATTATTTCCTCTGTGTTATGCTGGCTTATTAGATGTAAGATGCCAGTTTCTTTTTTTTATTTTTTTGAGGCAGAGCCTCACTTTTTCACACTGGGTAGGGTGCTGTGGTATCATAACTCACAGCAACTTCAAACTTTTGGGCACAAGCGTTACTCTTGCCTTAGCCTTCCAAGGAGCTGGAACTACAGGCATCAGCCACAGCATCCAGCTAGTTTTTAGAGATGGGGTCTTGCTCTTGCTCAGGCTGGTTTTGAACTCCTGAGCTCAAAAGATCCACCTTGGATCTGCCTTTGCCTCCCACAGTGCAGGGATTATAGGCGTGAGCCACCACACGGGCCTAGGCCAATTGTCTTAAAGGATGTCTCACACACTGGACTTGTCTGTTTCATCATTGTGTCATTTATGTTTTTTCTCTACCTCTGTATTCCCTGTAAACTCAGAGTTGTGTCTAAGCTGATGTCTTTGTCAGATCATTTGTAGATTTCCATTTCTCATTACTGGTGCTTTAATTTTTCCCTCTGGTGTTGTCCTGTTTCTCTGATTATTCAGGTTTTTGTGGCCACGTGTTGGTGTCTGTACACTAGAAGATGTAAGCACCTATTCCAGTCTTCACAGACTAACTTCATCAGGAAAAGCCCTTCGCCAATTGGCCTGTCCAGACTTTCTGGGTGGGTCTGGCAGAGTCCACGGAGGCTTGCTGCTGCTGGATTTCTCAAGCAGGCTGGCTTGCTTTCTGAATCCACAATCCAAGAATTGTGCTTGGGTCTGTGGGATTGAGCCTGGAGCCAGGGCCAAGAGGGCAGACCTGCTAACTGGCTGTGTAGGAGCAGGCCTGGAGCCTGGAATGCAGGGGGATGGGCCTAGAGCCTGGGTGCGCAGGAGCTGACTTGGCACTGGAGTGAGCCTTGAGCCTGAATCTATGGGGCCTAGCCCAGTGCTGGGAGACACTTTCTGCTAAATTCATGGGCAAGGGGCTCTGAGTCTGTGGGGTGAGTTTGGGGTGTGGGGTCCTAGGAGGCCAGCCTGAAGCCTGGGCCTATAGGGACTTGCTGGAGCCTGGGTCCATGGGTGGTGGCCTGGTGCCTGGGTCTGCAGTGGCTGGGGGAACACAGCATCCTGAAGGCTGTCCATGGGGGCAGGCCTGTGTCCTAGAACTACGGGGGCTGACCTGGAGCCTGGCTCTCCAATTCCTCTTATCAGAATCTGTTATTTATTATTTATTTATTTTTAATTTTATTTATTTATTTTAGAGACAGAGTCTCACTTTGTTACCTTTGGTAGAGTGTGGTGGCATCACAGCTCACAGCAACCTCCAGCTCTTGGACTTAGGCGATCCTCTTGCCTCAGCCTCCCGAGTAGCTGGGACTACGGGTACTCACAACGCTTGGCCGTTTTTTGTTGCGGTTGTCATTGTTCAGCTGGCCTGGGCTGGGTAAGAACCTGCCACCTTCCGTGTATGTGGCTGCCACTGTAACCACTGTGCTACAGGTGCCAGCCAGAATCTACTACTTAATTCAGTATTAGCTTCAGCCCTGTGTATGGAAAAAGAGTTATGATGATGTGTAGTTTGGCCACAGAATAAAAGATTTAAGAGAAATTGAGCTATATTTTGGTTTATTACAGCAGCATCCATGTTTGATGAGGTCAGGTGTGCCTCCCTATTAAAGAGAGAGTAGACAAAAGGACTTTTACCTGTGAGGTGCCACTTACAGAACATTTCTAGCAGTGTACTTACTAGATCAATGCTACAGCTTCAAGCCATGATTAGCTTTCTTCCATCTGTAATAGTTTAACTTCTGTCCTGTCTGGGGTTGATGGTCTCAGCGATATTTGTAGGGCTTTTCCATGTTTGTGATTTCTGGTTCAAAGGAGGCAATAAAAACGAATTTAACCAAATTTCAATTATCCATGAAGGGGAGGAAAAAAGTCTGGAATTAAATGTACAATGAACTAAATGAACTAAAAGCTCTTTAGAATGGCCACTTTTTTTTTTTTTTAAACCAGGGATCTTAAGAAATTGTATCCATGACCTCATTGAAATACTTCTAAAAGCTGAAGTTAATGAAATCTTGGTGAAGGTTTGAAAGATGTATGAGAGTTCTTTGTATTATTCTTATAAATTTGAAGTTCTTTCCTTCTATTTTTTTTTTTAGAGACAGAGTGTCACTTTTTTGCCCCTGGTAGAGTGCTGTGATGTCACAGCTCACAGCAACCTCCAACTCTTGGGCTTAGGTGATTCTCTTGCCTCAGCCTCCTGAATAGCTAGGACTATAGGTCCCCGCCACAACGCCTGGCTATTTTTTGTTGCAGTTTGGCTGGGGCCGGGTTCGAACCCGCCACCCTTGATATATGGGGCTGGTGCTCTACCCACTGAGCTACAGGCACTGCCCAAATTTGAAGTTATTTCAAGATAAAAAGTAAAATTGGGCTGGGTGTGATGGCTCAGGCCTGTAATCCCAGGACTTGAGACGCCAAGGCGGGTGGATTGACTGAGCTCACAGATTCGAGACCAGCCTGAGCTCACAAGTTTGAGACCAGCCTCAGCCAAAGCAAGACCCTGTATCTAAAAATAGCTGGGCGTTGTGCCTGGCACCTGTAGTGCCAGCTGTTTGGGAGGCTGAGGCAAGAGAATCGCTTGAGCCCAAGACTTTGCGGTTGCTGTGAGCTGTGAAGCCATGACACTCTACAGAGGGTGACAAAGTGTGACTATATCTCAAAAAATAAAAATAAAAGAATTAAAAAGTTAAAATCAGTGCTCTGGTGCCTAAAACAAATGAGATAGATATATTGAGAATATTTCTATATATGGGTACCACACATGTATTATCATTAATGTATTTTTATTTATATTCCCTTATTGAACGTATTTTCCTTTTTCTGGATATAATTCCAAGATAATCGGTTTGTCCTTCTAAATCTGTAAGAGACTAAGGGAATCAGAAATCTGAAGAGGTGATATTTAGGAACCTAATAACAATGAAAGATGCAGGAACTAATAGCAAGGGAAAGATGTAAGAACTAAAAAACAGACAGGTAAATAGTCCTAATAGTCCCTGGGGCTTTGCTGTTTTACAGCATTGCAACATAATTGAATGAATGAGTTAATATCAATTAACGTTATTTATACACATGATGCAATTGGAGCAGTCTCTGCCACGCAGTAAGCACTAACCAGTTATTATGTTTATCACATTTTCATGTTGTCACATACAGGGTAAATTCAGCTTTACTCAATATTTTTATTATTATTATTTTTTTGAGACAGTCACCTTTTCACCTAGGCTGGAGTGCAGTGGCCTCATCACAGCTCGCTGCACTCTCAACTCCTGGCTCAAGGGATCCTTCTGCCTCGCTCAGCCTCCTTGAATTTACTGTTAATTACTATGACTGTGTATAAAGCATACATAACTCCTTACTCATTAATTTGTTCATTCATTTCTTTCTCTGTGTGTGTGGGGGGAGGGGATGCGTGCGTGTAAAGACTTGAGCCTTCCCTCACTTAAGTTGGCATAAAAGAGTTGAGACAAGATCATCTGGGCCATGTACCGTGACCACATTTTCAGAACCAGGAATCTGGCAAAAACACAAGCCTGGGGAAGGAGATCTCGGAAGTGGATATTTGAAATTAAGTTGTCTGAGAAAATCTGGGGTAAATGGATGGGGGAGAATTCAAACAAAGAGGTGGGTGGTGTTGGAGGAAAGAAAAATAGATGTAGAAGGAATTCACCTCTCTGCCACTGGAGGCTGCTCTGGTTTTTCTTATCAGTGGCTCGTCACAGCAGCAAACATGCTCTACTGTCAAAGAATCCCACGCTGAACACCAGAAAGCCAGAATATGAGGGAGACATAATCATCAAAAGAGGAAACCGTGGCGACAGGGTTATTAGTCCCTGGTAGGAGAGGGATAAATCATGAAGAGGGTTCTCCTTTGAGGACAAAACTACTATTTTGAAACTCTGGCGGGGCAGCAGGTGGGCTAAGCCACCTGACATCTGACCTTTACGCAACTCAGTTATGTTTTCTCCTAATTAGAAAGAGTAACAGGAAGGTGAATACCTCTAGGGGAGAGGTGTCAAGTCACACTGAGGTGCAAATAATTCACATCGGGCCCTTTCCTGAGAACTGAACTTCTATGGGACAGAGGAAGGAAATAAATGTGTTTCTTTCCAAAAACCTGTTTCTAATTATAAACATTTGTATTATGTGAAAAATGCAAAAAAAAAAAAAAAAAACTATAAAGAAAACATATTACTCTTATTCACACCGTCCAAAGATAACTTCTGCTGGTTTGGTGAATTTATTTCCCGTATTTAAGGTTTGACATTAGAGGTGTAGAATAAATTGGTAAGACAAAACATTTGGAAACAATATTAATTTTTAAACTCTAGCATATTAAATATTCATGGTTTCGATTTTAGCAAACTCATAAAAACACAATAAGAAAGTAAAAGAAATTGTTACAAAATCCCAACACTTGGAGAGAGACAGAACGATATTTTGCTGTTTTTGCCTGCTTTCCGTTCTTCTCCCTGGGCATAGATACATATTTTTATGAAATTTAGATTCATATTCCACATACTATTTTATAGCCTGCTTTATTTCACTTAAGAGTATTTCCTGACATTGCTCTACTCATTAGATATTTTTTAGTACAAACTATTTTTAAACAGTTGCCTATTGTTTTATTGTAGGAATGTATCACCATGTAACCAGTTTGAATGGGGCATTTAAAAAAACCTGCAAGGAATAAAGATGTTTTTTTTTTTTTACTTTCCTTTTTTTTTTTTGAGATAGAGTCACAATTTGTCACCCTGGGTACAGTGCTGTGGCATCTTAGCTGACAGCAACCTCAAACTCCCGAGCTCAAGGGATTCTTTTGTCTCAGCCTCCCGAGTAGCTGGGACTACGGGCGCCTGCCACAAGGCCTGCTTATTTTTTAGAGATGGGGTCTCACTCAGTCTTGCTCTGGCTGGTCTCAAACTCCTGAGCTCAGGTAATCCACCGCCTCGGCCTCCCAAAGTCCTGGGATTACAGGCGTGAGCCACCACACCTCGCCCTAAAGTTTTCTAGTACCCTTAAACAATTTGGAAATAACCATTGAAATCCAAATGATTATAAAAATTCTATGTGCCTATAAAGATTCAGTAATGAACGTCAAATAGGAGACAATAAAACCTGAAACAAAGCAAAAAAAAAAATAATAAAATGACAAAGAAAATAAAGCAAAACAAAACCACAAAATAATCTTACACTATTTCACATAAAGTCTATAATTTAGTTTTCTGTTAACTCCAATTCAACTCTGCCCGAAGAGACCAAGCTAAGGAAGGGCCTTTGTGTGAGCGTTCCTCTGCGATCACTCACACTCAGTGTGCTCCAGACCAGGGATCCTCAAACTTTTTAAACAGGGGACAGTTCACTGTCCCTCAGACCATTGGAGGGCTGGACTGCGGGCCCTGGGACCAGTTGGCTGCTAAGCAGGACAGGCAGTTGTGGGAAACATACCTGGTGGGCCTGATAAATGTCCTAGGTGGGCTGCAGGTGGCCTGTGGGCCGTAGTCTGAGGCCGCCTGCTCCAGACTAAGCTGATGTGTTTTCTGCTTCCTACTCCTAATGCTTTTTTTTGCCTGTGTCTTTAAGCCTGTCTCTCCCTTTCCTTCAGCTGCCTTGTCCTGAAACCTAAACTCCTCAGGCTCCCTGGATTCTTCCCTGCCCCCACCTCATTCACCAAGCTACGTCCCCTCCTCTTCCATCCCCGTTGCTCCTTGGGTGACCCCTTCTCACTTCTTCCTTACCGTACCCTAACAGCTTCCAGATGGGTTTCCCACCCTTTATTTTGAATGTACCTCAAATATATTTCCCACATTTGTGGTTTTGTTTTGCTTTATTTTCTTTGTCATTCATTTCTTGCGTTCTTCATGCAAGACCTGATTGCTGAAAGTATTTCAGTTTACTGACTTCAGAGAAAATCCAGATTCCTTTGCCTGGGGGACCCTGTCTAACCTCATGTCTGGCTGTTTCCCACTTTGAGTGCTCTTGCACCCAGTCCCAAGAAACAGTGGGAAAATTCAAAATGTTTCATGTTCTTTTTTATCTCCGTGTCTTCTATGAGCCCAGGATCTCTTAGGCTATTTTCCTTTCCTTTTGACTTGGTTAAATCTACTCAACATTTAAAATACATCTCCAAGATTATCTTCCTGGTAAATACATCTCTCCCTCTTTCCATTTTCTTATTGATATAGCGTCTCCTTTCTGTGCCCCAGAAGCAGAATTCTATCATAGTACTTATCACCCTGTACTGTATTATTTTTCACTTACCCTAAACTGTGAACTATCTGAGTCAGAAAAACTGTTTTTTTATCTCCCTGTTTTCTCCTTTCTGCTTTGTGTGTGGGTCACTAATGGTGCCTAGTAAATATTCAGTAGTGGACAGTTGACACTTTGGAGTTTGGAAGGGCTCAAGCCATCATAAACAGCTGGTAGCATTGAGAAAATAAGGAATTACTGCTGTGTGGGGACTTACCAGGACCTGGGATAGCTTGGGGCACTCAATTTAGGGAAGCGAAATCTCCCCCGTAAGTAAGGAAGGGGTTTGTGTCTGTGAATCTACTCTGTCTTAAGCACATGGGTTTGGTGATTTTAAAATATGTTCACATGGGTGGCTCCTGTGGCTCAGTGAGTAGGATGCAGGGCCCACATACTTAGGGTGGAGGGTTTGAACCCCGCCCCGGCCAAACTGCAACAAAAAAATAGCCGGGCACTGTTGCAGGTGCCTATAGTCCCAGCTACTTGGGAAGTTGAGGCAAGAGAATTGCCTAAGCCAGAACTGGAGGTTGCTGTAAGCTGTGTTGCCACAGCACTCTATCAAGGGTGACAAAAATCACCTAAGCCCGAGCTGGAGGTTGCTGTGAGCTTTGCTGTGAGCTGTGCTGCCACAGCACTCTATTGAGGGTGACTTAAAAAAAAAAAGTTCACAATCTTTGATAGTTCTCCTTTTAAAAAGCAAAGCACAGGGCCAGGTGAGGGAGCTCATGCATGCCTGTAATCCTGTAATCCTAGCACTCTGGAAGGCTGAGGTGGTGGATTGCCTGAGCTCACAGGTTTGAGACCAGCCTGAGCAAGAGTGAGACCCCACCTCTAAAAATGTTCGGGTGCTGTGGTGGGTGCCTGTAATGCCAGATACTTGGGAAGCTCAGGTAAAAGAACTGCTTGAACCTAAGAATTTGAGGTTGCTGTGAATTATGATGCCAAGGCACTCTACTGAGGGTGACAAAATGAGGCTCTGTCTCAAGAAAATAAAAAAATAAAGAACAAGGCACATTACTTCTCCCCTAATATGGGATGTACCACCTGACTTTTTCTTTTTTAATGGCATAGATGATCTCTGTTGGTCACAACTGCAAAGTGTAAGAGGAGGGGAGAGGACTGCTCCTACTCCTGGCAGGCATCTGCAGTGACTGTTGCTGCCCTTCTCCTGCCTGATTTTTTTTTTTTTTTTTGAGACAGAGTCTCAATCTATCCCCCTGGGTAGAGTGCCATGGCATCACAGCTCACAGCAACCTCCAATTCCTGAGCTCAAGCGAGTCTCCTGCCTCAGCCTCCCAAGTAGCTGGGACCACAGGCGCCCACCACAACGCCCGGCCATTTTTTGGTTGCAGCTGTCATTGTTGTTTGGTGGGCCCGGACTGGGGATTTGAACCCGCCACCTTAGGTGTATGTGGCTGGCGCCTTAGCCGATTGAGCCACAGGCGCCGAGCCTCCTGCCTGATTTTTAATGACTGAAATGTGGTGGAAGTGATGGTGTGTGACTTCGGAGGCTAAGTCATAAAAGGTATTGAGACTCCTTCCTATTCCCTCTTGGACAAGTGGCTTTAAGGAGGCCAGTGGCCCTATCGCAAGGATACTCAAGCAACCCTAATGGATGTACTCAAATGGCCAGGAACTGAGGCTTCCTGCCAAAAGCCAATGAGAAGCTGAGCTCTCTCGGTAGCAGCCAGGTGTGTGAGTCTTTGAGGAGTGACCTTCCATCCCCAGATGAGCTTGGTAACATTTTCTTTGTGTTCCTTGTAGAATTTGTCAGTGTGTGCTCCCGTTTGGGACTTTTGTAGCCGTGATGCATGGGTGTCGTGGGAGAGGGTAAGAGTTGCTAGCTGAGATTACAGTACACAAAGGAGAAGAAAATAAATTGTTTATAAAGAAAAATATTTGACAAAGTCACTCTACTGTCGGACTTGATAGAGCCGAGGCATGAAGTAGATGAGTAGGGTTAACAGTGGGGGCGACAAAGAGGGAGGGGAGAGAAAGAGACAGGCCCCCTGCCTTTTAGGTCCTCCAAATATGCTGAGCGGGATGTATGCATGTAAACCTCTGTGGGGTAGATTGTAGAAATGCCATAAAGGGGCTTGAAAATATTGGACACGGAGAAATTAATTCTGATTGGGGGATTTGGGAAGAATGCAGAAGGTAGAATTTGGGCTCAGAGGAGAGATCAAGAAGAGACAGAAATGATTTGGCACACGGAGCACTTCTGAGTCCTCTCCCCGTACTGAGTTCTTCCTGCTCCTGTCCTTTCTGTCTAAGTCTTAGACTTTAAGACTAAGCAGTAATCTGCCCCTAGAAGGAATTCCGGAAGCGTGCCACACAGGGTCAGCTGATTATGTTGGTGCTTCTTTGATACCCTGAAGGATTGCTGGGAAGGTCACTTGGGCCAAAAGAGACTCAACATGTACACGGGATTTGAATATGTTATATGTCAGGTCTTGAGATTTTAATTTCTTGGAAAAGGAAATCTAATCACCACTATAGTTACTTAGAAAAATACCATTCCCAAATCTATACTTGATTTTCTTTTCTTTTCTTTTTTTTTTTTTTTTTTTGAGACAGTCTTACTTTATCACCCTCGGTAGAGTGCCATGGCATCACAGTTCACAGCAACCTCCATCCAACTCCTGGGCTTAGGCGATTCTCTTGCCTCAGCCTCCCAAGTAGCTGGAACTACAGGCACCTGTCACAAGCCTGGCTATTTTTTGTTGTTGTTGTTGCAGTTTGACTGGGGCTGGGTTCGAACTTGCCATCCTTGGTATATGGGGCCGGCACCCTACCCACTGAGCCACAGGTGCTGCCCCATACTTGATTTTGAATGCAATATTAGTCCAAACCCACCCATTTTTTTTTTTGTATTTTTTTGTATTTTTTTTTGAGACAAGAGCCTCAAGCTGCCCCCCTGGGTAGAGTGCCATGGCATCACAACTCACAACAACCTCCAACTCCTGGGCTCAAGCAACGCTCCTGCCTCAGCCTCCCAAGTAGCTGGGACCACAGGTGCCCGCCACAAAGCCTGGCTATTTTTTGGTTGCAGCCATCATTGTTGTTTGGCAGGCCCGGCTGGATTTGAACCCGCCACCTTAGGTGTATGTGGCTGGCGCCTTAGCCACTTGAGCCACAGGCGCTAAGCCTTTTTTGTATCTTCTATAGTGGTAAAATGTACACAACATAAAATTTACTGTTTTTACTATTTTTTTTTTATTTTTATTTTTTATTTTGAGACAGAGCCTCAAGCTCTACCCTGTGTGCTGTGGCATCACAGTTCACAGCAACCTCCAAATCCTAGGCTCAAGCAATTCTCCTGCCTCTGCCTCCCAAGTAGCTGGGGCTACAGGTGCCTGCGACAATGCCCAGGTGTTTTTTTTTTTTTTTTTGATTGCAGTTGTCATTGTTGTTTGGTGGCCCTAGGCTGGATTTGAACCTACCAGCTCAGGTGTATGTGGCTGGTGCCTTAGCCACTAGAGCAACAGGCGCTGAGCCTGTTTTTATTGTTTTTTTTTTTTTTTTAATATGGAACACTTGAGGAATCTGCATCCTGTCATGTGCAGGGGCCACGCTCATCTTCTCCAGATCATTCCTATTTTAGCCTATGTGAGGCAGAAGCCAGCACCGTTTTTAAGGGTACAATTCAGTGGCATGAATTACATTCACCATGTCATGCAACCACATCTGTTTGCAAAAAAATTTCATTCTATTGAACAGATGCTCTATAATCCTTAAGTAATGTTAATAATTTTCCATTCCTCCCCTCCCCAACCTCTAGCAACCTCTACTTTCTGTTACTATGAACTCGCCTATTGTAAGAACCTCTTATAAGTGGAATCATACAAAATTTGTGTCTGGCTTACTTCGTACAGCATAAAGTTCTCAAGGTTCCCCGTGTTCGGTGTGTATCGTGACTTCATTCCCTTCTATGCATGAATAATATTCCATCGTATGTATATGTCACATGTCGTGTCTCCATTCCTCTGTCGGTGAACACTCGGGCTGTTCCTACCGTTGGACTATTTTTTGTGTACCTCGTACAAATATCTGTTTGGATCCTTGATTTCAGTTCCTTTATACTTGGGAGTGCAATTGCACATTTAGCCTTTTGAGGAGCTGCCAAACTTTTTCACAGTGGCTGCATGATTTTTTTAAAATTTCAGATTACTATGAGGGTACAAGTATTAGGTTCCATTGCTTCCATTTCTAAGTTAAGTTCAAGATGTAGTCAAGCCCTTCACCCAGGGGGCTTGCTGTGTACACATTAGGTGAGAACTTGCCAATCCCCCTCCCCCCTGCCCCCTCATTCTCCCTGGTCTGCCCTCCCCTCCCCCTTGCTGGACTATCCTGTGTTTTTGTTTCCTGTGGGGTGTAGTTGTTTACATAGTGGTTTCATATTGGTTTTGAGTACATTGGCTAATTGTAGCGGCTGCATGATTTTTACATTCCCACCAGAAATGCACAAGGGTTCCATTTTCTTCACCTCCGGGCCAACGTGTTATTTTCCAATATTTGTTATTTTCTATTTTTTGTTAATAACCTTCCTAGTGGGTGCCTCATGGTGTCTTGTTGTGGCTGTGATTTGCTTTTCCCTGGTGACCAGTAATGGTGGGCAACTCAGTCCTCGAGATTTCAAGCACATTTTCTCATTTGCTTTCCAAATAGCTGGTAGCACTGCCATTTCGGTGATCTTGAGACTGAGGATCCTATACTTTGTCACTTGACCAAGAAATCTCACAATTTTAAAACTTGGAGCCAGGATGAAATTCCAGGACTTATCATTTCAACCTGCCTTTTACCACACCTTCTTTTGTAAATTAAAGCACCTTATAAGATCAGGCAGTCTTTTTTTTTTTTTTGAGACAGAGCCTCAAGCTGTCCCCCTGGGTAGAGTGCTGTAGCATCATAGCTCACAGCAGCCTCTAACTCCTGGGCTCAAGCCAGTCTCCTGCCTCAGCCTCCCAAGTAGCTGGGACCACAGGTGCCCACCACACCCCCTGGCTATTTTGTGGTTGCAGCTGTCATTGTTGTTTGATGGGCCCGGGCTGGATTTGAACCTGCCACCTTAGGTGTATGTGGCTGGCGCCTTAGCCACTTGAGCCACAGGTGCGGAGCCCTATCAGGCAGTCTTAATGCCACTTTTTACATGGTGAAGTGTAAACCAAGGTTTTGGTCAAGTCTTTCTGTTTCACCCTCGAATAACATTTTGGGTTCACGAAAAACAAAGTGAAAAGCCGACAATAGTTTCCCCACACCCCCACATTTAAGTGCAGGAAGAAAACAGGTGACATCATTGAAAAGTTTAGCAACCATTTACCCATCTAGAAGGGACAGGGAGAATCTCTGCTTTTTTCCCCATAATGTGGGAACTGAACTCAATTCACCCCCTATTAGCCTCACATTCCTGGAAAGAGAAGTTCCTATTTGTACTAGGAAAGAAACTTGAGTCACTCAAGCAAAATCTTTGTTTTTTCAAAGGCTTAGCACACGCCACCTGGTGGCAAGAGTCTGAAAGCACAAGGCTGCATATCTCCACCTTGAACTGCCTGAACTTAACCCTTCCTCGGAGCGCTACCTTCCTGCCTGTGAAGGACCATAGCAGGAGTCAGGATCTTCTCTCTGGCAACTGCTTATTGCTTTCAGTTTGAAGTTTTATTTTCACGAAGTTGGGTTTGGGGCAGGGAAGGGACCGAGTGTACGGATGTCCCCTTGCCATATTTTCTTGTCTCTCAAACGCAGTCGGGATGTGAGTTCCAGACCGGGAGGCAGCAGAGGCTCAGCCCTGCCACTGGGGAGGGCCAAGGAGTCCTGGGAGGTGACCACGGAGTACTCAAGGTTG
>CAUYQV010040176.1:0-12272 GCA_963574575.1 Galagoides demidoff
TCTGGATGAGCTCACTCTCTTTCTCATACATATAGCTGGAATTATAGTTGACATCAAAGCAGTGGCGCTTCTCACCTGGAACAAGGGAAAGAAAGGGTTTTATTTTATTTTATTTTTTGCGACAAAGTCTTACTTTGTCACTCTTGGTAGAGTGCTGTGACATCACAGCTCACAGCAACCTCAAACTCTTGGGCTTAAGTGATTCTCTTGCCTCAGCCGCCCAAGTAGCTGGGACTACAGGCGCCCACCACAACGCCCGGCTATTTTTTTAGATGTGGTCTTGCTTTGGCTCAGGCTGGTCTTGAACTCCTGAGCTCAAGCAATGTACCTGCCTCGGCCTCCCAAGTGCTGAGATTACAGGTGGGAGCCACCTCACCCCGCCAAAGAAAGGATTTTAAAGGAAACAACACAAAGGCAGAAAGTTTGTACAATTGTTTTCCAGAGACCTCCAAAAAGGGAGGAAGGTTAAGTTGCCTGCAGCTTAAGAATCCCCAACCCAGGCAGAAGGGCGCAGGTGGTGCTGCAGTCTCAGGACATACTAGTCAGTAGCAACATGTCTGGACAGTCCAAAGAAAGCCAGCAGGCAGAAGTGAAGGGCAGAGATGGGGTTAGCTGAGACCATCTTGTGAGGTACAGCCATTGCATGTATCAGAGGGGAGCCGAGAGAGAGGAGGAGGAAAAGCAGCAGGAGCACCCCAGGACAGGACGCAGATGGACAGAGCAGCTGCCACCAGGCAGGCATGGGAGGCCTCTGACCTTCTGTTTGGGAACTCTTAAGACACAATCAACTCCCAACTCTTACTGCACTTATCGGCTTCTGCTTGTTGTATGAGGCACCCCAGGGGACAGAAATGTTGGAAAGTGTGGGGATACTCTGCCACTAGACTCAGCAGCATTTTATGTTATTTAATTTATTCTATAAAATTTATTAATTTTATTTTATTCTATTTTATTTTATTATTTTTTGAGACAGAGTCTCACTTTGTCACCCTTGGTAGAGTGCTGTGGCGTCATAGCTCACAGCAACCTCAAACTCTTGGCCTCAGGTGATTCTCTTGCCTCAACCTCCCTAGTAGCTGGGATGACAGGCACCTGCCACAACGCCCAGCTAATTTTTCTATTTTTAGCAAAGACAGGTCTTACTCTTGGTCAGGCTGGTCTCGAATTCCTGAGCTCAAGTAATCCTCCTGCCTCAGCCTCCTAAAGTGCTAGGATTACAAGTGTGAGTCACCATGCTGGGCCTCAGCAGGTTTCAAATAGCTATAGAGGTCTCTCTCATCTATTCTCATTCATGAGAGGAACCCACTTCCAACTCTCTTTGGAAGTGCTCTGAGGTTTCTTTTTGTTATTAAATAAAATTTCTCTACATTTTACTAAAAAAAAAAAAAAAAAAGCTACAGAGGTAGAGAAAATAGCCCCCAAACTTCAGCTTGCCACTCCCCAAACTCACAAAGCACCAGACTGACTGAGATTTAACTCAAGGAGCCTCAAATGTAGCAAGTTTTAGAAAAGCTTTCTTGAGGGAGAGGTCATGATCTTTGTCCCTTTCCCAAAGTGCTACTCTTCTTTGCTTGACAAAAGTATCCTGAACACATATGTAAATATTAGGACCTATCTCACCCTCTACTGAAGAAAGGTATTTGTGGTCGTCCTCGTCCTCTCCTACTCATCGTGTCAAACTGCTGAGAAATTTTGAAAACAGAGTTTAGCCACCTTCAGGATGTCTGGGTGTCGTGTGTTAGAAAACGGAGTCCCTCTGGCCACAGGAAGGCAGGGACAGGGTCGGCAGCAATGGCAGATGTGCTTGGCGGTGAGCAGTGGGGGGAAGATAGAGAAAGCCTGGAAGATGAGTCAAGTGCTGGAAGTGAGGCTGACCGTGGATTCTAGAGAGATCTGCTGAGCCACATCCTTATTTTCTGTAACATTTCCTAGGCATGTTGTGGTTCCAAAATTTGCTACTGTCACACAGTAAAATGTCCAGCAATGAAAAAAAGAAAGAAAGAAAGAAAAGAAAACCCACAAGAAAACAAAAGGATTGGAAGAACCACTTTCTATTTTGAGGTGTTACCAATCTAGTGCATAAGAAATAAGACTTTTTGATATAGACATTTAAAAAAATTGGAGAAAAAGTATAGGTTCAATTTTCTTTCTTTTTCTGTTCTTTTCTTTTATTTTTTTTTTTTTTTTTGAGACAGGGTCTCATTCAGTTGCCCTGGGTTGAGTGCCATGGTGCCATAGTTCACAGCAACCTGAAACTCTCAAACTCTTGGGCTTGAGCAATCCTCCTGCCTCAGCCTCCTGAGTAACTGGGACTACAGGCGCCCACCACAATAGTTGGTTAATTTTTCTATTTTTCGCAGAGACAGGGTCTTGCTATTGCTGGGGCTGGTCTCGAACTCCTGAGCTCAGACAATCCACCCACCTCAGCTTCCCAGAGTGTTAAGATTATAGGTACGAGCCACCACGCCTGGCCTAGGTTCAAAATTGCAAAAGGGCTGTTTTGCTCTATGGAGACCTTTACTTTTATTGTAAATGTCACATTTGACGTATTTAGGCAAGGGAGTAACCTGTCTTGTAAAAAGAATGATAAGGTGATATACAGGCAAGGGCAAGCAACGTAGTATAAACTAAATGCAAATGAAGGCAGAAAAGTGGGACTACACAGGGCATGCGCAGGGACCTAAGAGCATCTGATTGAAGCTCTGTCAAGAAATGTGGAATGGGAGGCGCCTGTGGCTCAGTGAGTAGGGCGCCGGCCCCATATACCGAGGGTGGTGGGTTCAAACCCAGCCCCGGCCAAAGTGCAACAAAAAATAGCTGGGCATTGTGGCGGGCACCTGTAGTCCCAGCTACTTGGGAGGCTGAGGCAGAAGAATTGCCTAAGCCCAGGAGTTGGAGGTTGCTGGAGCGACTCCACTGCACTCTACCGAGGGCGAAAAAGTGAGACTCGTTCTCTACAAAAAAAAAAAAAAAAAAGAGCCAGGACAACTCTTGGATAATTGAGTTGTGCTTGGGGGATGGTTCCAGAGCAGATAAAAATGAACCCAGCCCTTTGAATGAATGTGATTTACAAACTCTTTCAGACTTTCCCTATCAACTGGTTGTCTAAATAGTTGGAATTATTATTATACTCTGTTGGAGAAAGGGGGGGGTATTACAGGCATTTTCTCCCCCCTCCTCATAATTCTGGTTTTGTAAAAGAGAAAATATCTTGGCTCGGCGCCTGTGGCTCAAGTGGCTAAGGCGCCAGCCACATACACCTAAGGTGGTGGGTTCGAATCCCCAGCCCGGGCCCTGCCAAACAACAATGATGGCTGCAACCAAAAAATGGCCAGGCATTGTGGCAGGCGCCTGTAGTCCCAGCCACTTGGGAGGCTGAGACAGGAGACTCGCTTGAGCCCAGGAGTTGGAGGTTGCTATGAGCTGTGATGCCATGACACTCTACCCAGGGGGATAGCTTAAGGCTCTGTCTCCAAAAAAAAAAAGAGAAAATATCTTCAACCATTCATTTCAAGAAGGGCTGCCCCTCACACTGAGGACAGATCCCAGCGGGCTGGCTTCCACTGCCTGGGTGATTCAACCTGTAGGAACTCAGGGTTTTCATCTTATCCACCTGGGCTGCTGCCTTTAGAAATTGAGTCTCGGGTGGTGCCTGTGGCTCCAAGGAGTAGGGCGCTGGTCCCATACACCAGAGGTGGTGGGTTCAAACCTGGCCCCAGCAAAAAACTTCTAAAAAAAAATGCCTTTAACTCTATGGGTTGGCACCTGTGGCTCAAGCAGCTAAGGCACCAGCCACAGACACCTGAGCTGGCTGGTTAGAATCCAGCCCCGGCCCACCAAATGACAATGACAGCTGCAACCAAAAAATAGCCAGGCGCCTGTGGTCCCAGCTACTTGGAAGGTGGAGGCAGGAGAATCTCTTGAGCCCAGGAGTTGGAGGTTTCTGTAAGCTGTGATGCTACAGCACTCTAGCCAGGGTGACAGCTTGAGGCTCTGTCTCGGAAAAAAAAAAGAAAGAAAAGAAAAGAAATTGAGCCCGTGGCAGCTCAGCTGAAGGTCCCAGATCCTCCTTGTTCTTCAGGCTCATTTCCTTTAACTGTCTAATTTGCGTGCTCTCAGAGCCAGAAAGCATCAACACAGGAAACAAGTTAGTAATCCTACGTCTACTCAGGGATAATATTAAAAATGTGGGGCTTGGCGCCTGTGGCTCAAGCGGCTAAGGCGCCAGCCACATATACCTAAGGTGGCGGGTTCGAATCCAGCCCGGGACCGCCAAAAAAATCAACAATGATGGCTGCAACCCCAAAATTGCCAGGTGTTGTGGCGGGCGCCTGTGGTCCCAGCTACTTGGGAGGCTGAGGCAGGAGACTCGCTTGAACCCAGGAGTTGGAGGTTGCTGTGAGCTGGGATGCCAGAGCACTCTACCCATGTGGATAGCTTGAGGCTCCGTCTCAAAAAAAAAAAAATTGTAGAAGGATCAGTCCAGCCAGAACCAAGCAATCAGGCAGATGGTGGCCACTGTGCCCAATGGGGGCATCACTTCTATTCCTGCCTCTGTACACATTCTGCTACTGTCCTTTCTATCTGTAAGGCAGGCAGTTCCTTATGGTTCTGCCTTTATTTATTTATTTTGCTGTTATTTTGGTTTTTGAAGCAGAATCTCACTCTGTTGCCCTGGATAGAGTGCAGTGGCATCATCATAGCTTATTGCAACCTCAAACTCTTGGGCTCAAGAGATCCTCTTGTTTTAGCCTCCAGAGTAGCTGGGATTACAGGTGCCCACCATAATGCCCAGCTACTTTTTCTTTTTTGAGATAGAGCCTCAAGCTGTCCCCCTGGGTAGAGCGCTATGGTATCATAGCTCACAGCAACCTCCAACTCCTGGGAGTGAGTCACCTGCCTCCGCCTCCCAAGTAGCTGGGACCACAGGCGCCTGCCACAACACCCGGCTGTTTTTTGGTTTCAGCTGTCATTGTTGTTTGGCGGGCCCAGGCTGGATTTGAACCCGCCAGCTCAGGTGTATGTGCCTGGCGCCTTAGCCGCTTGAGCCACAGGCGACGAGCCACCCAGCTAGTTTTTCTTTCTTTCTTTTCTTTTGGTAGACTCAGGTCTTACTCTTGCTCAGGATGGTTTCCAACTCATGATCTTAGGTGATCCACCCGCCTCAGCCTCCCAGAGTGCTATGATTATAGGTGTGAGACACTCACTGTGCCTGGCAGTTTCTGCCTTTTAAATCCTTCTCACACTTGAAAGCTCAGCTAAAATGCTCCTCATCTACAAAATTTCCCCTTCTTATACCCTGCTTTAAAGATGTAGGGTCAGATCAGGCATTGTCTCTTTCCCCTACAAGACAGACGCCTGGATACACATACCCGCTTCTGGCTCTCCCTAGAGCCTGTCCACAATAGGCCTGCAACACACATGCTATGGCTCTCGAGTTGTCCCTCACTGGTAAGGCGACACTGTCCGGAAATGTGCGACCTGGCGATGCTCCGGGGAGGGCGATTAGCACAGCGTCCTTGTTTGACTGCCGTTCCAGCGGCTCTATTTCCCATCCAAGTCAGCACTCTCTTGTTTTCTATTTTGGGTCCTATTTTGCCAGAATGCTTCAACAAAGGGGAAATCATCAAAAACCACAGCAGAGACTGATGAAGTGGAGGAAAAGGCAGAAATTACGTCTGTGGGGTCGGGGGGAGGGTGATAAAAATAAAGTAAGCGAGTGGGAAGCCTGGACTAAAACCCGACTAAGCAGTAGATGCAAAACAGGCCCATATGGCAGAGTCTTGGGGGAACAGGCTTTATGAGAAGGGGGTCGGAAATCCAGATAACTTCACCCTGGGAACTGGTCAACTATCCAGACTTGCAAGAGAGGGAAACCAAAATCACTCCAGAATTTTCTTTTTTTCCTGGAAAGAAGAGTGAACAGAAGGTGCGGCTGATAGGCCCATTCCCTCCCCACCTCAGTTCCTTGGGGCCCAGTGTGCTGTTCCTTTCCCAGAGAAGAGGAACCCACGGAGTGCATTCCACTCCCCAGGGGCAGCTGGCATCTTTTATTCCTTCCCTTGGAGGTAGAGGAGGCGCAACTTGGATCCAGCCTGGATCACGAGAGTGTCACAGAGGGAGTATTCCCAAAGTGGAAGAGATCTGAAAGGGACAAGAAAGTCCAGCACCCAAGGGAGACCCAGGACTTTGAAGTGGTCAAAGGCGGAAGGAAAGAGTGAGAATGAGTCTTGGCTTTTCCTGGAGCTGCTGCAGGTGTGAGATTTTGCACCAAGCCCTTAGGTTGGGGCTGGAGCTCCTGCTCTGGCACCATGTTGCTCACACCCTCCCCTGCAGAGATTGCAGAGCTGTGTTCTTCAGCCCAGTAGCCACTCACCACAGCTGGCTGATGAGCACATGAAATGTGGTTGAAACTGAAATGCGCTATAGATACAATATACACCCTGAATTTTGAAGCCTTTATATGAAAAAAAGGTTAAATATCTTATTAACAATTTTTGTATTGATGACTTATTGGACTGACAATATTATGGACACACTGCGTTAAAGAAAACATAGTATTGGCTTGGTGCCTGTGGCTCAAGTGGTTAAGGCTCCAGCCACATACGCCTAAGGTGGCAGGTTTGTATCCAGCCCGGGCCTGCCAAACAGCAATGACAGCTGCAACCAAAAATAGCCGGGTGTTGTGGCGGGCGCCTGTGGTCCCAGCTACTTGGGAAGTGGAGGCAGGAGAATCACTTGAGCCCAGGAGTTGGAGGTTGCAGTGAGCTGTGATGCCATAGCACTCTACCCAGGGGGACAGCTTGAGGTTCTGTCTCAAAAGAAAAAAAAAAAAAGAAAAGAAAATATAGTATTAAAATTATATTCCACCTGTTTCTTTTTTACATTTTTTTGAGACAGAGCCTCAAGCTGTCCCCCTGGGTAGAGTGCTGTGGCATCACAGCTCACTGCAACCTCCAACTCCTGGGCTCAAGTGATTGTCCTGTCTCCACCTCCCAAGCGGCTGGGACCACAGGCGCCCACCACAACGCCCAGCTATTTTTTCGTTGCAGCCATCATTGTTTGGTGGGCCTAGCCTGGATTTGAACCCGCCAGCTCAGGTGTATGTGGCTGGTGCCCTAGCCGCTTGAGCCACAGGCACCTAGCCTCATTTTTTTTTTTCTTTTTGAGACAGAGTTTCACTATGTCATCCTCAGTAGAGTGCTATGGCATCATAGCTCACAACAATGTCAAACTCTTGGGTTTAGTGATTCTCTTGTCTCAGCCTCCCGAGTAGCTGGGACTACAGGCACCTGCCACAACGCCTGGCTATTTTTTTGTTGCTATTGTCATTGTTGTTTAGCTGGCCCAGGCCGCATTTGAACCTGCCAGCCTCAGTGTATGTGGCTGGTGCCCTACCCACTGACCTATGGGTGCTGCCTCTTTTTTACTTTTTTTTTTTTTTTTTTGCAGTTTTGGTCAGGGCTGGGCTTGAACCCACCATCTCCGGCATATGGGACCGGCGCCCTACCCACAGGTGCTGCCCACTTCCTTTTTACAGTTTTAACATGGCTACCAGAAAAGTTAAAATTCCATCTGTGGTTTCATTTTGTTTCTGTTGGACTGCTCAGGTCTGAGGCTGGGGATAGGTCACCATGGGCCCAAGCAAATTTTAAGCCATGTGGTGGCATTAGTTTAAATATTTTTTAAAAATGTGTCATTTTACTGGATCAATAACAAATATTAGAAGCTTACAGGAAGAAAAGGGTTCTGTCTTATTTATGGTGCCAGCTGGGACTATAGACACGTGCCACCACATTTGGTAAATTAAAAAAATTTTTTTTCAGCTTGGTGCCTGTAGCTCAGTGACTAGGACACCAGCTACACATACCTGAGCTAGCAGGTTTAAACCTTGCCTGGGACTGCCAAACAACAATGATGACTACAACAACAACAGAAAAAAATAGCCAGGCCTTGTGGAGGGCTCCTGTAGTCCCAGCTACTTGGGAGGCTGAGGCAAGAGAATCACTTAAGCCCAAGAGTTGGAGGTTGCTGTGAGCTATGATGTCACAGGACTCTACCGAGGGTGACATAGTAAAACTCTGTCTCAAAAATAAATAAAGAAAATAAAAATAAAAACTAATTTTTTTTTAAAGAGACAGAGTCTCACTATGTTGACCTCAGTAGAGTGCTGTGGCATCACAGCTTACAGCAACCTCCAGCTCTTGGGCTTAGGCGATTCTCTTGCCTCAGCCTCCTGAGTAGCTGGGACTACAGGCGCCCACCAGAACACCTGGCTATTTTTTTGTTGTTGCAGTTTGGCCAGGGCCAGGTTTGAACCTGCCTACTCACTGAGGCACCCTACTCACTGAGCCACAGGTGCGACCCTATAAAAATTTTTTTTTCTACAGATGGGGTCTCACTATGTTGCCCAGGCTGATCTCAAACTCCTGAGCTTAAGTGATCCTTGTACATGGGCTTCCCAAAGTGCTGGGATTACAGGTCTGAGCCCCCTTGCCTGGCCCTTCCTTCTACTTCTCCAACTCCAGTTGCTCTGTTTCCTTTCTTTTTTCTTTCTTTCTGGGTCCTCTTTTCTCTGGCTAGAGCTGAGAACAGGCTCAGTGAATGGAGGGTTGATGGGGAAAAAAACAACCTCAGTTCATGTCTCTTCCATTGTCCCACCACACCCTTAATGCATGAGAGGCACCACCCTAGGACTGCTTAGGCCTAGGAGAGACTGCCACTGTGTTGGTCATTAGATTCAGGTAAATAGAACAATGCAGGATAGTCCAGTTGCAAAATCATGAATGTGTGAGCTGGGAGGTTCCTTAGAGACTGTCTAGTCCAATTCCTTCATATTAGAAATAAGCAAATAAAAGTCCAGAATGGGGAAGTCACTTAACCAGCATCCAGGACTCCCGTGCTTGTTCTACAATTCACAGTGGATAGCCCACATATTTTTCCAATTTTTTTTCTGAGAAAAAAAGCAATTAAGATCCAACTATACTAAATCAAACCAGATTTTCAGATTTTGTTTTTCTATTCCTAAGCCTTTTAGACAGATTTCAGTTTCAGCAAAAATTTTTGGTCTTGACATACGGGAAAAACATTAAAGGTATTCTTTGACTTCCTTTTGACAAATGGCTCTGTTTTATAAGTGTTTTTAAATATTGCATCATGTTTTAAATCCTTATTATAAATGAAATTACTAAATATTGCCTAGCTGCTCACTTATTTTGTGCATTTGTTTTTTATTTTATTTATTTATTTATTTGTTTGTTTGTAGAGACAGAGTATTACTTTATTGCCCTCAGTAGAGTGTTGTGGTGTCACACAGCTCACGGCAACCTCCAACTCCTGGGCTTGGGCGATTCTCTTGCCTCAGCCTCCTGAGCAGCTTCGACTATAGGCGCCTGCCCCAATGCTTGGCTATTTTTTTGTTGTAGTTTGGCCGGAGCCAGGTTTGAACCTACCACCCTCAGTATATGGGGCCCATGCCCTACCCACTGAGCCACAGGCACTGCCAGTGCATTTGCTTTTTAGAAAAAGCACATATGGCTCAATGTGGTGGCTCATGCCTGTAATCCTAGCAGTTTGGAAGGCTGAGGCAGGAGGCTCACTTGAAGCCAGGAGTTTGAGACCAGCCTGGGTAACACAGTGAGACCCTGTCTCTACAAAAAATTCTATAGGTATGGTGGCATGCACCTGTAGTCCCAGTTACTGGGGAATTGGAGGGAGGAAGATCACTTGAGCTCAGGTGCTGGAGGTAGCAGTGAGCCACCACACTGTAGCCCGAGCAACTGAGCAAGACTCTGTCTCAAGGGAAGGGAAGAGGAGGAAAGGAAAGGAAAAGAAAAAGTACATGCCTGGGTGTTGGTGGACAGCTACTAACCAAAACATACCATATTAAATATTCATCTCATATGGGAAATAATCTTTAAGAAGCAAAATGTAGCTGAATTTGCATAAGAGTACCCATATTTCCTAGCAATTATATAGTCACACCAATGTCAGGATCTTGAAAGATAACGGCTGGGCATGGTGGCTCACGCCTGTTAATCCTAGCATTCTGCCAGGCTGAGGTGGGAGGATCACCTGAGCTCAGGAGTTTGAGACCATCCTGAGCATGAGCAAAACCCCATCTCTATTAAAAACTAGAAAACCTAGCCAGGACCTCATCTCTTAAAATAGCTGAGCATTGGTTGTGGTGGACGTCTGTAGTCTCAGCTACCTGTGAGGCTGAGGCAAGAGAATCACTGGAGCCCAAGAGTTTGAGGTTGCTGTGAGCTGTGGTGTCACAGTACTCTACCAAGGGTGCCAAACTGAAACTCTGTCTCAATAAAAAGAAAAAAAATTATAGAGATAATTTGAGAAATTTGGATTAAGTCTGAAGATTTGATAACAATATTGCGTCATCACTAATAAAGTATTTTTATGTCTATAATTTGCTCTTAAAAGACTCAGAAAAATATACATATTATACATGTGTATGTGTGTCTATGGAGAGAAAAGAGACAGAGAGAAAATGATAAACATAGCAAAATATTAAAATTTGAGTAATCTTGGTGAAGGATGTATATAATATTTGTAATATTCTTCCTATTATTTTCTAAATCTAAAATTATGGTTAAATAAATATATATATTTATTTGAGACAAAGCCTCAAGCTATCCCCCTGGGTAGAGTGTCGTGGCATCACAGCTCACAGCAACCTCCAACTCCTGGGCTCAAGCAAGTCTCCTGCTTCCACCTCCCAAGTAGCTGGGACCACAGGCACCTGCCACAATGCCTGGCTATTTTTTGGTTTCAGCCATCATTGTTGTTTGGTGGGCCCGGGCTAGATTTGAACCCGCTACCTTAGGTATATGTGGCTGGCGCCTTACCCATTTGAGACACACAAATATGTTAATTGCTAAAAACTCTATTAACTTTTACAAAGTCCTCTAGAATTTTAAAATCTAAAAAAAATGCTTCTTTTTTTTGAGACTCACTTTGTTACCCTTGGTAGAGTGCTGTATGTACTGTCATAGCTCACAGCAACCTCAAACTCTTGGGTTTAAGCAATTCTCTTGCCACAGTCTCCCAAGTAGCTGGGACTACAGGCACCCACCACAAAGCCCAGATATTTTTCTGTTGCAGTTGCCATTGTTATTTAGCAGGCCCAGGCTGGGTTTGAACGCGCCAGCCCTGGTGTATGTGGCTGGCTCCCTAACCACTGAGCTACAGGCGCTGAGTCACCTGGCTATTTTAAAGACGAGGTCTTGCTCTGACCTAGGCTGGTCTTGAACATTGTGAGCTCAGGTGATCCACCAGCCTTGGCTGCCCAAGTGCAGGGATTACATGAGCCACTGTGCCCGGTAGTTTTTTTGTTTTTGTAAAAATGATCCATAACTACATGGGGAGAGATGCTACTTAAGAAGGGAATATTTTCAACCAGAAAAAAAAAAGAAAAGAAGAGACTATTTTCAGAATATAGACGAGGACATCTGGGCCTTCATTTAAACATCTGCTGAGTTAAGGCTCTAGCAAACGCTTGCAGAGTACCTCCGATAGAGGGCGGTGTAACATTACAAAGAATAAATGATATCCCATGGATTTTGGATACCATTATTTAAGTGGATTCTAAAGTATTAACAAATAGAACAGAAGTACTGTGAATCTTAGAGCTGATTGCTACCCACATCCTATTTTACAGATGAGCAAACTGAGACTGATTCAAAGTGGGAAAATAACTTGCCCAAAGTCATAGCCACAAGCAACATAACTACCTTCCAAATAACAGTCGGCCTTCTGTATCTGTGGATTGCACATCTGTGGGTTGCACATCTGTGGATTCGATCAAACACATGTGAAAATATTTGGAGGGGGGGATGATGATTGTCTCTGTACTGACCATGTATAGACTTTTTTCCTTATTATTACCTAAATAATACCATGTAGCAACTTATTTACATAGCAATATACATTGTACTAGGTATTATAAGTAATCTAGAAATGATATAAAGTATATGGGAGGATAGATTCAGGTTATATGCAAACACTACACAATTTTATATCAGGGACTTTAGCATCCATGGATTTTGGTGTCTGCAAGGAAGGGGTCTTCCCTAGAACGGATCCCAGCCCTGATACCAAGGTACCACTGTAATTACCACAGCTATCATTTCTGGAAGGCTTACTATCTGCCAGGCACTATACTAAGCTCTTTACATACATTATCTATGTAATCATACACTCCTCCCTTTTTTATTCAGTTCTGAGTTGAGCCTCAGATAAATCAGTAGCCTACTTCA
>CAUYQV010040179.1:0-21702 GCA_963574575.1 Galagoides demidoff
CCTTTGGGGTCCACAAATTTTTCATTTTTTAAATTCCCAAACGTTGCACGGTTATTTCCAATTTTTTTATCCCAAAATTGTTGGTTTTATTTAACATTAAAAATTAATACGTTCCCCCCAAAAAAAAAAAAAAAAAAAAAAAACCCCAAAACATAAAAGGACCTTCTTCTTGCCTCTGTATTATGTACCAAATTATTCATGAAAAAGAAATTTAAAGAAAGATGAAGTTCCCTTCCTCTGATATTCACATATATAATGTAAACCTTAAGACCTCATAGCTATCGATTTTTAGCCGTTACATAAGGACTAACACTGAAACTATTTACAGCACATATACTGAAAGCTCTTTGAATCTGCTTTTTGATCTACTTTCTTCACTTTTGGCTTGGAAAACTCAAAACATCTAAGTTTTTTTTTTTAAGTGCAATATTTCTGAAAGTTGATGTTGATGTGTTTAGTTTTAGCTTAAAGTAGACAAGAACCTCTCTCCACAGTAAGCTGAAAGGCTATTCCCACACATATAAAAACCGTCCTGTAGAAATGAACAGCATTTGTGATTCTAATCTGATTAGGAACTGGACTCTAGGCAACTCCTGCAGCCTCCTCTGGGGCTGGTTCTCCCTTCCCCTACCAAATCCTCATTATTTTTTAATATCCTCCACGTCACCACTGCTGAGAGATATCATCGAAGGAACACACTGTACTGAAACCTAAGCAACAGACGGAGACTTTTGCTCGTCTGGTCCCCACAAGCATGTCTGTCAAAAAGACGGTGGAAAAGTGCCTACTGGTGAAAGACATCGTGCTGGTGCCAAGCACTGTGGAAAAATCACCCCTTAGCATTTTGTTGTTATGAATGTTCTCTCCCAGTGATGCTGCCAGGGCCAATAAAAAAAAATCTTCTGTACAACTTGAGTAAGTCAGTCTTTTCCATGGACTTTTCTAAATTCAGTATCTCTAGGTGTGGAAAGCTACACAATTCCTGGGGGCTGCGTGGAGGCACAATACAGCTTCACCATGTCAGAAAACACAGTGTGAGCAGAGGGAAGGAAAGGAACATGTGCTTGTGAGCACAGAACACCTCAACGCAATGGCCTTCAATTCTTACAGGGTGCTAAGGAAGGCATGAGGGTGGTGGTCTTTGGATGGGTGCACCAGGTTTTGTTTTATATTTGGAGGCTGTGAAAAGATTTCAATAACCCCCTACTTAATTGACTTACACTTGCCACTATGAAAACAAAAGTCTCTACGAATGCAGGGAAGGACATTGGGTTCGAGGAGAACCCCATAAATTAACAATAGCTGGTTTTAATTAACTATTATCAATAATTGTTTTTGTTCTTATCAGAAATAAAAGCACATCAGGTTACAACCAAAAGGCCATCTCAGGGACATCAGAAACATACGGCACATTTAACACATCACTGTAATTTGAACTTACTGGTTGGTATAAAGGAACAGGGCAATAGGGCAACAGGGCAGGAATAGGGAGGGGGTAAAAAGCAATGACTATGAAGTTGACTTGAGCCTAAAACCTGATGCATGCAATGCTAGCGAGCACAAAGTGATATTACACATGTGTGACAGTGGTGATTTTTTTTTAATCAGCTGGAGGCCCCAGCAAGGATTGAACTCATGACCCCTGGTTTATAAGACTAGTGCTCTAACCACTGAGCATAGAGCCCAACCAAGATGGGTGACCTTCAGTAATTCCCTGCCATGACGATGTTCAGGAAAGAAAGGAGAGAAATGAAACCAACACAGAGTGAACACACCAGGCACCGTGCTAGGTCCCAGGTGCCTCCATTTAACTTTTGGACCTCTGTAAGGTAGAAATTCTGGGGAATGTGTTAACCTACATGTAATAAAGCTAAAAACAGTAAGAGGATTTTAACATTCATGATCTTTCTTCTTTCCTATTTTAAACAATCAAATGACTCCCTAAATTGAAAGTGTGTAAATGACAGTAACTCATAATAATCAACGACTAATGACACTTTATATCTTTATATCACCCATTACTTACAATGCATCTTCATCACATTAACACATACAATTATGGCAACGATTTGTGAGAATAACGGTATTCAAGATGAAAGAAGCACAGAGAAATTAAGCAAATTGCCAAAAGATAGACTGTAAGTCTAGTATTCACGTAATTATTGATCCTCAGTGATTAATAGTCCTTCCTATTCAAATACTTTTTAGGAAGTTAGTATGCCAACACAAAAATAGAGATGCTTTTTAGTTAGAGATGCTGTTTTTAAAATATTTGGCCCCATCACCCGGCTAAAAAAAGAACTAGCATCATTAATAACAGATCAAAGTTTCCTGGCTTCCAGATAAATGGTGGAAAAAGCGTTAGATCAGAAGACCTGGATTCTACTACTGGTTTTCTTGGTCATTAGCTACTTTGCCCTTAACCCATTTTTTTTATTTCTCTTAAGCCTCATTTTATTAATGTGTGATAGGAGAGGTTTAAAGCAATCATTAAGGTTTCTTACAGTTCTAAAACATGAATAATTTCCACACGAAACTACCATATCTCTGTCTCTCAAAACTTCCTTGAATACAGCTCTATTCATGGAGGTTTCATACAGGCTTAAGCATCCAAGGGTTTCCAACCTGCAGCCCATGAGCCACATGCAGATTATGTGAGGACTGTCTTGCTTATCTGTGATGCTCAATATTGCAAAAAATAGGCAGACTTTTTTTTTCCTGCTCACCTGCTTTCATTAGTGTTTGTGTATTTAACATGTGGCCCAAGACAACTCATCTTCTTCCAAGGGGCAGCAGAAAAGAAAAAAGGTTGGACACCCCAGTTTCTGGGCAAAACATAAAAAATTCCTAGCCCTCACTATCAATGCAGATGTTCCTGTGAGGTCAAAGATGCTCTAAAAAGACACTAGCAATTGAGTATGAAATTCAGAAACAATTGCACATTATTTTTGAAAGGTGATAGTTATTATAGGTATTCAGGAATATATTTTTTAACTAAGCAAATAATCATTCAAGTAGATAGTAGGGAAGTAAAACAGAAAAATGTTTGAAATTTGCACCTAGTTTCCTACCTGGGACAAATAACAAAACAAGATTGTAGCCAGAGTGCATATTATAAAATAAAATAAAGAAATCATCACTCGTGGGAAACTCTGACAACGTATTTCTAAGCTATTAATACCACCCAATATAAGTCACAGAATGGATATACACTCAGATATCCATGGGTATGATTTTCAGACTTCATTTTTCCAAAAAGTATTCTAAACCTAATGAGTAAACCCAAGACTGTGCATTTTTAGGCC
This sequence comes from Galagoides demidoff, assembly GCA_963574575.1. Classification (NCBI taxonomy): domain Eukaryota; kingdom Metazoa; phylum Chordata; class Mammalia; order Primates; family Galagidae; genus Galagoides; species Galagoides demidoff. The sequence goes on from CAUYQV010040179.1 coordinate 3,306, forward strand.
ACAAGCCAACATACTAATTCCTTCTCTATGATGAGAGAGAACTTGGAATTTTATGTTGCATTATCATCAATCCTGAAGTTACAGCCAGCCTAAAGAGGAATCACATGTTTTAGAGCACATGTAAGTTTAGAAACAACAGATGGAGAACTCCGCTCCTTACTACCTGTGACCGATAGGGTTCTCCAAGAGAGGACAGCAGTCACTTCAATATTCCCCTCTAGATGCCTCACACACTTGTCTACAAAGGGGTGTAATCTCATGGCCAATGTTCCATCTCTCCAGGGGTATCATTTGGAAATTATGATGTGGAATCCTTATGTTTACCTCACATACTTACATTTTATTTGTATTTTCTTTTTATTTATTTATTTATTTATTTTACTGGACTCAGGTAGGAAACAAAAACATGGTATTAGGTCAGTTATACAGAATTATTAAGTGGGGATTAGTTGATGTCAAAAGGGGCCAGTTGCTGCGTTCTTTCTGGTAAAAAAGACAAAACTTATGCATGGCATTCTATGATTGTTGACTAGAAAATAGTTTCCACATCTTTACAAATGATAATAGTTCCCTGGTAGTGAGAAAAAGCTTGAGGGAATGATTGTGGTAAAAGTCCTATTTATGGGCTTGCTCATCACAGCCGTGTTGTATGAACCAGGTAGACAGTGAAACAAGTCTTCCTTATATCAAAGATGGGCTCCAAAGCAGCTAATATTCAAATAACCTTTAACCATCATCTGCAATGTCCTAGACCTTGTGACAATAAGAAACCATCCATATTCTGAGAAGCTCACATTCTAGTTGAAAATAGTAATAAGCACATATTCATAAGTCATGTCTACTTTTCAGGGCAGCTCAGCTGATGGGGGTTTTATAGTCTCTTACTCTTATTATTCAGTCATAACTGTTTCCTTGACAACTGAAGAAAATGAAGGACCATACAAGTCCATTTGTCCAGCAAAGGCATCCCAAGTCTTCCATGTTCATTTCGTTATATCAGCAGCCAGCCACTCCAGACCCAAACACTCATGACCAACCTCCCTGAACTTATTTTTATGAGTAAATAAGGAGGCATTTGGCTTCCTACCTTCATTATTTGAACAAATGACCAATGATGTGTGCCTAGGTCACAGTCACCCTCTCCTTGCCACTCCAAGTCTTATCGGGGATTAGTCACTTGATAAATCTGCCATTGAGTGGGTTCTAAATTATAAGTCAATTGACAGGGAAAACACACATAAGGGTTTATATGTATTTCATTAGGATTTGGCTTCTGGCTTAGGATACCTTCTCTAGAGGAAGTTAGGAAGAGAAATGTCTTAAATTTCTAAAAATTGCTCAAGCCAGCCAAAATGCACATTCATTATACAAGACATAAGTTGAGATGCCAGAAAGGGGCTCACAAAGTTGAATATAGTCTTCATTGCTTAAGTAATGGAGCCAAGGCAAAATATTTTCTGCTATAATTTGAGAGTCTGAGTCAGATAACAGAAAAACACTAAAACAGGGTCAGAGAACCTGGCTTTGCTACAGCTGCTGTGTGATCTTAAATTTGTTTCATAGATCTGATTCTCTTCATTTGTAAAACAAACAAGTCAGAAAAAGATTAGGGGGATTTACAATCCAGGTTTCTCAGGATCCAAGAAGGTATTTCAGCAGTTCTTCAAACACTTCTAACATTATTGTTAAAGAATACTTAATTTTAAAAGTGACTATGATTTCAAAAACTGCATATTGTTATACCAAAAACTTTTATACATTTGAATACCATCTGCACAACTACTACTACCAAATACTCTTTGGTTGTTTTGTTTGTTTTTGTATTTTTTTTTCTATAGTCTTTGGAATACAAAGTTTTCCCTGACTTTCTGGATCTATATCTTTAAAACGGTTTCATTGGCCAGGTGTGGTGGCTCATGCCTGTCATCCTAGCACTCTGGGAGGCCCAGGCAGGAGGATCCCTTGAGCTCAGGAGTTTGAGACCAGCAAGAGAGAGACATCCATCCCCACCTGCACCTCTCCACTAAAAATAGAAAAACTAGCTGGTCATGCTAGCCATACTATTGGGAGGGTAAGATAAGAGGATCACTTGAGCCCAGGAGCTGGAGGTTGCTGTGAGTGCTGATACCTCAGTACTCTACCCAGGGTGACTGGGTAAGGCTGTCTCAAAAAAAAAAAGGTTTAATTGATTAGGAAAGCTGTAACTCTGCAGTGGTCTCTTTTCTCACAACATGCATGCACCACATTCAATAAGGCTCTGTCAAGGTGGGGCAAGACACAATTATAAGAAGGACTCTACCTAACAAATGCAATCAGTGTAACCTGGTTCCTTGTATCCTCAAAGAATCCCCAACAATAAAAAATTAAAAAAAAAAAAAAAAAAGACTGAGCCTCTGTTGCTCTGTGCAGACAGACCCAACCCATGAAAAACAGGTGTGCAACCGCAAGAACAAGAACTGGTAGCATAAGAGACAATTTTAGCGTATAATTTTCTACTTGCTTTTTTTGACAGAATGATTTCATTATTAAAAATTTCTTAGCTGTTGCTGATTCTATTGTAAAAAAGAAATTGCTCACAATTTATGTTTTAATCTTAGGGACTATTTTAATTGAATAGAATCTTGGAATTGTAAGGGAAAAAATTATTTTCAAAACTTGTTTCCATAACTATTTTGTAAAATGTGATTTTAGAGATTTTTCTCTGAATAAAATATAACATAAGAAATAATTGGATGCTATGTCTAATAAATGACTTAACAGTTAAAACCCCCAAATTCAACTTTGTGATCATCAAAAAATGCATCTTAATTAAAATAAAGAAGAATATATTTATGGCCTTACATTAAGCAGAGTTCTTAACTTAACCATTAAAAGCATGACCACTTGAGCTTGATTTAGGTATTTCACAATGTACACATAAATCAAAACACCATGTTGTATACAAAAAATATTTAATTGACAAGTGAAAATTGTATATAAGTTTTTAGCAGTATGATCCACTTAAAACTGATAAATTAGATGTTTTCAAAACTAAAATCTCCTACTAGTTATAAAATATTATTAAAAGATAAGTCACAAACTAAAGAAAATTATTAGAAAAAAAAATCCCTGACAAAGGACTTTTATCTAGAACACAGAATTAATTCTGTTAAAACAAAAATAGCAACCTTCCCCCACTTCATCTCACAATAGGTAAAAGATTTGAACAGACATTTCACCAAGAGAGGTATATGGATAGCAAATAACATAAATAGATGTGCAATACTTGTAGTCATTGAGAAAATGCAAGTTAAAACGTCAATAAGATGCCACAATATACCTGTCAGGAGGAAGGGAGGGAAAGAGAGAGAGGGGACAGAAGGGAAAGGGAAATGGGAGTTGGGAGGGAAGGAAAGGGAAAGAGACTGATTGATCCAGTAAAACCAACGGCTGGTGAGAATGTGGAACAACTAGAACTCTCAAAGATTGCTGATCAAGGCAAAAATTGGTACAGCTACTTTGGAAAGTAGTTTGGCCATTTCTTATAAAGGTAACAAATATATACTCTCCCTATGACTCAGCAATTCCACTCCTAAGAATTTGCCTTGGTAAAAGAAGAACTATGGTAAGAGGCAACACACACACCAACATTTTCCGCAGCTTTATTAATAATCTCCTATGATGGTTTATTATATGTATCGACTTGACTGGGCCCCGGAGTGCCCAGTTATTTGGTCAAACATTATTCTAGAGGTGTTGATGGAGATGTTTTTAAATAAGATTAACACTTAAATCAGCAGACTGAGTAAAGCAATTTGTCCTCCCTCATACTCTTTATAAGAAATCTTTATATATTTTAATGTTTATATGTTTACTTATATTTATGTATACAAACTCATACACATCCGATCAGTTCTATTTCTCTGGAAAACCCTGACTAATACAATTCCCCAAATTGAAAGTCACTCATGTGTTTATCAATTTGTGAAGGGACAAGCAAACAGTGGTATATTCACAAAGTGGAATTCTACTAAGGTGAAAAGGAAGGGACTTGGCTGGTAGATGCAACAATATGGATGAGTGTCAAATGCATTATGTTAAGTGAAAGGAGCTGGACTTAAAAGGCTACAGACTATATAGTTCTATTTACATGGCATTCTGGTAAAGGTCAACACTGCAGGGAGAGAAAACACATCAACAGTCCCTGGCAACCTGAGGTCAGAAGGGGTGGGGGTTGTATTCACAGGGACATGGGAAAACATTTTACAGAGATGGAAATGTTCTGTGTCTTAATTGTAGCATAGTTACGTGAATAAAAATGTGAAACTTCAGTACACTAAAAAGTGAGATTTTTACTATATGCAAAATAATATCTCAAGAAAAACCCTTCTTAAAGATTGACATTATAAGTGAAATTATGCATTCATATGAATTTAAAACCATACAATAAATGAATATGATGTTACTTATCGGTTGGACTTCCAGGCAAGATTTTATTTGAAACAAAATCTTTCTGTTGAAAAAACACATTACAATGGACAATAAAATGAATGCCAGAAATGTCTAAAGAAGTATCTATATTGTAAAGAGAGACAAGTCTCCGAGTTCTTTGAGGTACAATTTAACATTTTTCATCAATACTGCAGCATTTTCATTCCTATGGCCCACTTTCCAAAGCTTTCTCTTTCTAGATCAGGTCCAGGATAGGATTGATAGCAATGGTCTAAAATGTCACTGCTGAATTCAGCATCATTCTGACATCGCAGCCATAGGACATGTGTCCAGGGGAATGAATGGTGGCCAAAAACTCAGTGTCAAGAAGAATGTCATGTTACTTTAATGCTATGGAAGAAATGTTCCGCTTCCCCCTTTTACCTCCCTTTTTTTCCCTTTCTCAGAATCCATTTTCTATCACATTCCTTATGATGATCTGATTTTCTCATAGTAGTTGATCAATAAATTCTTCCAAATTAAAAAGTTCCTAATATTCTGCTTTTGTAAGGAAAGTATGTCCCAATGTCTTCTACTCACAGGCCAACTCGAAGATTTTTTAATTAGTGTTTTTCTTAAAGTAGCCTTCAAATAAGAGGATCAGTAATAGGTTAAAAGAGTACCTTGAGTTTTCCTCTTGTAAGTAGTAGATTTGTATTTATTTCTTAGTTATAGGGACCACCACCTATCAAAACAGTCTATTGCACAGTGCAATTAGAACACTTCCTTCTGTACTGAATAGATTCCCAAAGATTAATGAGGACTTCCATCAGTATAGTAAGCTGCAAATTCTTCCTCAGGTTCCTAATTCTGTAAAATGAGAACAATGTTTCGGGTTTTGTGGCCTAATGCATTTTTCATGGGAAGTGCAAAAAATTCAGAATAAAGTTCAGAAGAAAAAGAAATATTGCAGGCTTTATATCATGTTGGACAAAACTAACAACAACTACCTGGGGTAATGGGGTGCTGCCAATCAGAAGCTATGAGCACAGCCCTACATCCCCCATGTAGAAGGTTATGTGTTTGCTTAGAAGGTGGTGGCCTTAAAGGAAAGGGCAAATGCATTGTGGCTAAGTAAATTGCAACCTTTCTTCTACTTAAACTGCATTGAGTAGGAACCACATATCATGAGAAGGCACATTAAAATAAATGATTCTTGCATCATACCATAAAAAGCCAGGCTATCGTGTATGAACAAGACATACCAATGTTTATGTTGAGTTTATTCTCAATTTTTTTTCTACAGATTAATAGGTAACTCTTTTGTCTACCTTAAAAGTACTTACAACCTGTTTTTTTCTTACATCTTTTTCATCACCCCCTCCGCCCCAACTCCAGCAACAAAAGTAGAACACAGGGCTTAACTCCACCCCCTTTTCAAAATAAACTTCTCCACCATGTTCACTGACAAATGTTGCTCTGAAGGATTTGCAGTTAACATTTGTCTTTGTATCTGTACCCTGCTTTCTGTGTAATCTCTCAAAAATCTAGCTTAGGTCACCACCACTGTACCAAGAATGCTCATGTAAACAGCTAATAGCTTCCTAAATTACCTAATTTGGTGCATTTTTCCTCATTCTCCTTTGGAATTGTTCACAGCTCAACTTCAAAAGTAGACTCTCCTAGCTTCTCTAACAGAACAAGATCCTGGTCTCCATCCTACCTTTGAGATGACCTTGCTCACAGTGTTACCTTCGCTTCCCCCTTTTACCTCCTAAATATGTCAGCTTTACCAGGACTTGCATTTTGGTTTCCTTTGTTCACTGATGTATCATCCGTGTAGCAGGGATAGGTAAATGGATGAATTTTCTAATGTCCCTAGCTGACTCCTAGAAATCCCTAACACCGTGCACTCATGACTGCTGGGTGTAGTTAGCAACAGAAAAAGGCAGCAAGGAGTAACTATTAAGTAGTGTCTCTGAAAGACCTGTTACATCTATGATTAAAAACTCTGATTTGTATGATTATGGCCATGACTCCTCAGCAAGGTCATAGCTGATAAGTGCTTAGCTCATAGTGACTATGTTCTTTCCAACAACCCCCATGAAATCCTAGCCACTCATATGTCCAAAGTTACAAGGCCACCTCCACACAGACATAAGTTTGTTTTGTTTAGTGACCCTCCCAACTGGGTTATCTTACAATATGCCCAAGGACATAAATTACAATATGCCCAGACAAAAATCAACAAATGAACTGACCCCAAATGAGACAAAAATAAACATTCTACATTAAAGATATTAATATTGCCATCACTGTGAGTATATAGCATGTTTATTAGTAGGAATTTTTATGGTTTTAAATATATTCCCATTTCAATATCAAGAAACCAATGAAGATGCTTCATTCCACCTGCGTCCAAGCATGAGTTATATTTTCCAAACCTCCTTTGCTGAGATAAACACCAACATGAGGGGTAGAGGGAGTCACAGAAATGCCTGAAGTAACAACAAAAAGCCTTGAAATGGCACCCTTGGTAATATGGGAGACAGACCTATTCTTTTTGCTGGTAAGGCTCTTTTGGTTTCTGTATATTAAGCAATTACGCTCACTAAACGCCTCCAGCTATGGATCCATCTGTGTAAGAAAGGCAGCTCTGTGCCTTCTTCTGGAACTGTCTTGTCTCATTTGGAATACCTGCAGGGGAGGGCGTCCATGGGCTGATGGAGTATAAATAGTAAAGTGGACCATGACACCTACACTTATAGGCCTGGAAACAACAGTGGACTTGGAATAAGGGGACTTTGGAGTAACTCAAGAATTCTAAAACTCCACAGAAAAGATACTTTGACCACAGGGCATCAATACTCATCATTTTTAGAAATAGTTTTGGTAAAGTGTCACACTGATTTATTTGAGCTCACAAACATCTGAAAAAACAGATCCCTTCTTTGTGTAAACATGGATTAAGGAAAATGTAAATCTCCCATCTAGATTTATTTTTTAATAGGGATTCTAATTATATATTTATAAATCTAGGGTGCTCAGTGCCTTAAACAGTTAAGAGAATAAATGAGATTTGGCAGAACATTTGTTCCGATTACTAGATGTTTGATGATACTTGGAACATCAAAATGCATGTGGAATTACACTCCAGCAAGATACAGCATAACTTGGAAAGGATCAGATCTCATCCTGACTTGATTCTTTTCCTCTGGAATATAGACAAACCACATTCTTCTCCTCCACTCCCCCTCAACTACACTGTATTACTTTTGATTGATATTCATCTCCATAATTGATGCTTTTTGAAAGGATAATTGTTAGGAGAATCACATATTTCAGTTTTTTCTCCAGTAGTTGAAGATAGGAATTTAAATCAGACTTATTCCCTAACCAATCTAACACTGGATATAATTTATGAAATATTTTTAAAATAAATGTTTTTCTATATAAGTTTAAATGTCACTTCAAATTTAGTTTAATGGAGGGCTATTGATAGCTGCATTTTCCCCTCAGTGATTTTTCTACTTTAAATGTCACAGCTGTACATATTAATAATGTGAAAGGCTGAGGGCAGGATTACCTGACAACGCATACACTGCTTTTTCACAAGTCCTCCAAATGTTAACAACCATACAAGTTAATGATGATACAGGGCCAGTTGTATTACTTCTATATCAAACCACATGATTGCTGTGCTGTGATGTTTCATACCATCAACACTTTGCTGTCATGGCATCTGTTAGCCACGAATTGGTGAGCCAATTTGGTGCCGTACATTCTTTGTGAAAAAAAAAGAACTAGCTTAAGTATCCACACCAGTTGTCTACTCCAAATAACTACAAACCACTCACATTCTAAATATTTAGACCGCTAGGGATTTCAACGTTGGACCATCACCTTTCCCCCCACTGCACATCAAAGCAGAGGCTTCCTGATTGCATGTCCTTGAACATGATAATAAGACAGCATGTGAAACTGATTAGAATGGTTGAGGTGTTTGATTTTGATAAAGATTGGCATGAAGATCATTTTCCTCAGACCAAATCACTTTGTGAAAACACTCCCATTGCAACTCTAAGACAAAAAATAAATCCTTATGTTTTTCAGAACCACTTGTTTATACTTGTCTTTGGTGTGTTTTTCAGATTTTCAATGGAATACAAGTAAGAATAAAAGTACAGAATTAAATCCAAAGATAATCCACCTGTCAGGAAAATGCCTAGTCCTGTACGGAACACTGGAGCTCAGGAAGGGGGGGAATGTTCATCTGTCTCTGGGTGTGACTAGTTTTAACTGATTTTTATGTTGTTAAGCAAAATTCTCTAGTGACATTCACAGTTCCTCAGAAATAGTGTTTAAAAATTCTATTCTTTGGTCCTTGCTGCATGTTTGGAAGAAAAAAGTAAAATCACTCTAAAAGGTATTCCTGAGAGCAGGCAGCCTCTCTCTCTCTCTCTCCGTCCTTTCTTTAGGTAATTAGGTTGCTAAAGAGCAAGAAGTGAGTGATGGTGTGGGACTCCAGCACTTCATCTAGGCCGCAATAGGGCAGAGCTAGTCTGGACACTGACCCCATCTTAAAAATTTAGAAAACTCATCAGAGAATTATAAAGTAATCTACCAAGCCCCCATTTATAAACCCTGAATACAATTCCCAACCTTGCAGAGATTAAGGAGGGGAAATATTAGAAAAGCTGAGACCTTAAAAAGCAACAGATTTGAAATTGAGTTAAATATTTGCAAGGAATAGCCTTTATTCTCCAATTAATTTGTACATTCTTAAAAATATGTGATCCACAAATTTTGCTCTTAAACATCCTACTTTACATCTGAAATAGCATGGTCTCATTACCCCCCACCATTATAGGTTACATCCTGCTTTTCCTGCCCACCATTTAAATTGCAGCTCATACTTTATCTTCGGCAGAGCAATTTCTACATGGCATGAATGGAGGAGCTATGGATTTGGGAAAGATGTGACTTTCAGCCATGGAGTTTCTATCAGCTCTCTACATCATCTTCAGCTCTACTACTGCTAACTGATAGTAACCAGACAGTAAATCTCAAAGGGTCAGCTTCCTTGACTACAATGAATCCTGTTCTTATTGGGAATGTGTCGCATCCCTTAGACGTGCTAAGGAAGAAAAAGCTGAGAACCGTTAAGCTAGGTTCTAAGACCAGCTCTTTCAGCCTTCAGGGCCTCATCTATAAAATGAAAGGGTATTTAAATGATCACAAATTCAAGTGAGTTTGTGCTGCTTTTACTTAAACTAATACAAATGATCAATCACTATAAGTTGTCTATGCAACATCTGATAGATATGCATCTAAGATGGTTAGAAACAATCTCATTCTTCTAGCAGGATGTCATAAACTATCAAAAATATCTTTACAAAAAAACCCCAGAAACACAGTTTTCCACTGCAGTCCTCCTTTGTCTCTGAGTATGAAAAATATTACGTGTAAGATCACTCTGGTTTACGTGTAGTTTTTACCACAGGAGAAGAAAAAGGGAAAACCAACCAGTTGGGAACTTGTGCACTAAAGCGTGCATCGCTGTCATAGCAGCGTCAACAGTGTGCTAGTTAGCAAAGGTTTATGTCCATGATGGGCACTCCGCTTTCATAATTACAATGTGAAAAAGAGTTTTCTAAGTGCCTAAGTCAGCCCAAGGTTCCAGCGGTGGGAAATGGGAGATGGTTTTATGCATGATGAGGAACCCTTGCTGGGTGCAAAGCATTGGCAAAAGTGAAATGACAGAGAAATCCAAGGAAAGAAAACAGCATGAGGATGGGAAAATGTACAGAAACAGTGAAGGAGAAAATCAAAGTGAGTAGAAATCTGATTCTCGAAGGATTTAATTCCATGCTAAGGACTTTGTCCTTGATAGGCAATAGTGAGCCAGAGGTGTGTAAGAGAGAAGAACAACAACAGGTAGTTAAGCTATGATGAGCTGACTGCATGCGACCTATGCCAAAGGCCTGTGTTAGGAGGATGGCACCAGGCGGATCAGAAGCAGGCACACATAAAGAGAATATAGAGCTAAAACTAACAGATTTGGTAATCAACTAGATGTGAAGCTGAAGGTACAGGAGTTGTTAAGAATATGTCTGAGATTTCTGACCTGAACTTTTAGAAGAGTTGAACCTTAAATATACAAGGCAGCTAAGATGAGAGATAGCTTTTGGTTGTGTTTACATTGTGAAGGGGAGTCAAGGATTCAAATAGAAAGAGTTAAAGATCCCTTTTAACCATGGGTTTAGAAGACTTAACTGATGCTCTCCCTTTGGAAAATTTTAAGTTTTAGATAGTAAAAACAATTCCCAGTGTAGTTTTCCACAAAAAGAATTATGGAGCCCAAATTCACAGAAAGAAGTTTGAATCTAAATAAAGAGGCCTGAAAAGTCTTTACAGACAAACTTGGAGTAACAGATGAAATCTCAGAAACAAAGTATCAAGAGTCAGGTGACTAAAAGCCACCTTCTATAGGCCCACATTTGAGGGTGCTGCTGAGGGGCTAAGGGGGAAGCAAAAAAGATGGAGAAGCATGCTCAGATGAAGAGGAAAACCAACCACAGAATTCACTGCCCCAGACATCAGCAGTGGATATGAAGGATTTCAACTTGAACTCTCTAGAGTCATGGCTGACAAAGGCAGATACAACGAGGACCAGCAGCACTTGGCAATGATTTTACCTGTGTCGGCCACACTGTAACAGAATAAAAGTGGTAGGAAAATTCATACATGTCATTAATGTTCAAGAACTTTGCCAATGAGAGGAGAAATGGGAGCAGGAAGAAGCAGGATGTTCAAGGGAAGGAAGTGATTTGAATGTAAAAGGTACTAAATTTATTATTTGAAATGGGGGATGACACCTGCCCAAATGGGATCAAAAATGAGAAAAGCACCGAAGTGGTGGGGAGAGGATGATATCAAAGAGGCCAGGGAGACAAACACCAGCTGCTTTCATGTCTTTTCCAAAGCTAATAACCAAGCAAAGGTATAAAAACGTTAAACAGTTCATAGACAAAGGCACTCACTCTTTACTTCCTTCTAGTCTCAGAAGAAATGCCACCTCTTTCTTCCCAGAACTCATGCAACCCCCCTGGGTCCCTGATTTCGCCACTTTTCACATCCTCAGGGACACATTCTCATCAAATTACTCTGGCCAAGTGGCTCCACCCTTTACCTACTCATGTCTCCTGTCGAAAATGCGGGATGGCTCAGGCTGTCTCATGTATAATCTATGTCTGATGCATATCAATTTTTATCCTCTGGGTAGTAACCTGAAAAATATCACCCTCAATAATCTAAATAGCACTATGGCGAGGGCAGGATCCTCACTTTATGGACTATCCAAAACCACAATCCTGGGAAGTGTCAGGGCTATGACTCAAGACGGGGTCTTCTGATGCTAAAGCCTGGTGCTCTTTCTCCCATGAGGAACTATGTCTTGATACTGGTTGAGATGCAGGCGGTAGACTACGTTTCTGTCTAAACACTGCAAAGTACTTGGCTTGCTGTCATAGACCTAACTTTAAATGACTGCAATAGCTTGATGAATGGTGTGAAAATTTTATGGTCCTTCCGTCAGACACCATAATTTATTGTCACATAATGCACAGTTAGAAGAACCGAAAGAAACCATCCCACAAGGGCAAACAATGTGGAGGCAGTGGCCCTTTGACACTCCAGGCCACAGGCGTTATATGGATCCAATAAGAAAGCTGCTCCTACGAAGGAGAGAACAACCTCTTGATCTTGCAAAATGTTTTTAGACACCTAAAGGCTCTTTTATTACTGTGGCTGATTAAAATGAAAAGCTTAAATGACTAAAATGTTCTTTTTGATGAGTTTTTACCATGAACTATAGACCTTGTAGTCCAGTGGGATTCAAGCCCTTTGATCCTGGGCACTCACATAAATTCAGAGTCATAAAACAACATTGGATTTGATTTTACTAGTGTGGCTGATGTTGCCAGATTTGTAATGCAATCTTGTTTTCTCCCCTCCTCATTTCTGAGCCCATCCGCCATTGTTTAACAGCAAAAAGAAAGGGGTTTCAATTTGGTTCTGGAAATCAAGCCTCAAGGTTGACTACTTCTGTAGAATGTTGGAATTTCACAGCAAAATAATGATACTGTATCTTATTCATCAAGCTTGGGATCAACATTATCTTATGTGCTGGAAGCAAAGTACCAAAAAGAAAAACCCCTTTCTGCATTATAATAATCATGGATTTTCATGACTTTAAGATGATTAGAAGATGATGTAGCTGAAAACAATAAGTTTGCGGTTGAAAAGATATGGTCAGATTTAGAGTTCATAAATTTCCCGCAAGACTAATACAAAATAAATTAGAAAACCAGAAAACCCACAGATTATTTACTAATGAATTTTCAAACTTCAAAAACCAAAACCAAAAACAAAATTGGTATTTATGGGGAAAATAAAGAAAATGTTCAACCAGACATTTAATAAAAAGATAAAAGAAATATAACTTAAGTGTTCAATTCTTTTCTAATTTCTTATTCATTTGTGTGTATATGTACCTGTCTTTGGAATTGTAAGTCTACTCATATCACATATTCCTTTGCTCAGAATTAGTCAATAGATTCTCATTGTTCTGACGATGCAATTGGGAAACCTTAAAAAGCCCTACAAGGCCCTTTCAGAATCCAGCTTCTTGCCTTCCTTCTCAATAAGGTATTATTTAAACTGTGATCCGTGATCAATTGGTGGGATAGCAAATCAGCGAATCAGCATATGCTTTATTGTGAGGTTTTTAAAGTAAGACTTGAATATACCAGAATGCCTCCCGCGTAATAAACTCTGCTCAGTAGAAACCATTTCTCACCCCCACACACACACAAGCATATATAATCTGGGTCTTGATATAAAATATATTTCTTATTCCAACTTGTAATTTAAAAAGTTAGGAAAGTATTGTTTCAAAGCCTCACTTCCAACCTTACTCCTGATTATCACTCACTATGCCCTGGCCACCCTGGCCTCTCTGCAGTCCTTCCCAAGTGCCTCTCCATGCGTCAGGCCTCTGCTTTAACGTCACTGCCATGAACTGTCCTTGCCTGACACCCCCAATCTAAATTAGACCCTATCAGAGTAACTCCACCACACTCATTGCATATGTTTATTAAGTGATTATTTTATCAATATCTGTTTCTCAGAATGGACTATGAGTTCCAAGAAAGTTGGGGCCATTCTGCCCCCACTGGTACCCAACACAGTGCCAGCCACCCAGGAGGTATTTAGCAGGTATTAAATGAATGAAGGCTATAAGGACCTCTGATTTCCTTTCAAGGATTCCACTCTCAGGTGAAACACAGATGATCGATTTCCCGAGGCACTGTTTTTAGACAGTCCTCTGTCTTTTGTCATGTAGAATGTGCCTGTATATTTATGGCCTCACACACAGTACGCACTGCTTCTGTAAGTAGATGAAGCATTATACCTTTGAGCATAGACCTATAGACACTTTCCTGTGTATGTTTTTCTGTGAAATAAACTATGTATGAGTTTTTTTTTCGTGTTTAAGCCAAAAATTCTTTTATGGACAGCAACACGCTCCAATCATCAAAAGAAAATATACCTGAGGCTTTAAGAGAAAAAGTGTCATGCTGACCTCCAGTGGTGAGGTTCGGGAATAGCTCCTAAAATACTCAGATTATCGATCATACAGACCCACCCAATTTATGAAATACACATTACTCAATCAGTGCTTTAAATTATGTATTTTATTTGAAGCAGAAAGGGCTTATGCCATATATCTTCTTAAAACAAAAATAATCAGGAACATATTACACCAGTTTTCAGAGACAATGTTAAGATATCGCCACCCATTTATGGCAGTCAGAAAATCTAGGACTCAGTAAGTTTTCATTGAAATCTAAGATCAAAAATTAGCAAATTCCATAACAAGTTGATAATTTTAAAGTGCTAACATTCCAAGTCTCCCTCCATTAATCTGAGTATATAATATTAGGTACTTAATTTAAGCTGTTATTATTTGGCCTTTGTGGTATCAATTCTGTTTTCCCAACCAAACAGTAAATTCTCTGCACAGCACCTATGTGAGCATAAAATAATCTGTGGTATATGCTAAGTGTAGTATCTTGTGTATAATATGCAATAAATGTTAGCTGCTATTATCATCACCAGAATCATTATCAAATGTTTTATCCCTAGCAAATTTCTCATCTTTGACAAGTACTCAGATCGGGTGCACTGATTATAAATGAGATGAATTATAGGGTTAAGAGTGCCAACTCAGAGATGTTCTAATAACTCATTTATTATTCATATATAAAGAGTGGCACACAGTAAATGCTCAGTCAGTACCAAATAGTTGTTATTCTTCCACCAGGATATAAGACAAACTAGAATAAATTGCAGTGAAATGGTCAAAGCACACATCAGCTTACCTGAGCACACACATAAGCTTACAATAAACTCACACTATAGATTCCAAAGTCTATACAAGGCTGCAGGGGCCACACCTGGGCATATCCTACAAGTGGGTGACAGCGTAGGGAACACAGTTGCATCACCGCATATGCATACCAAAGAATCAGTAGCTGGGTGCCAGGTGCTATGTTGGAGAAGAACAGGTGAGGGCCCCTAGGTTCAAACTGCAGAAGTCACAGTGAAGTAGTAAGTGGCTGGCATGATGCAGGGACATTTTGCTACAGTGTCTTCTTACTCAATTTATGATCTTGGAAACTGACTTCCCAGATTCAGGTTTCTAATCTCTAAGATGAATATAAGCAAATATCAAAATTATGGTGAAAAGCATTAGAAGTTCTTCCTCAAACTGGGCTTAGGACCAGCTCTGAGAGAGGAACTTAGAGAAATCTCCCACCTGTCCCTTCCTTCTGTACCCAGGAAGGGAGAACAGAACACTGTTTCCTACATGAAACAGTAAAATAAGTGAACTCCATTATTTAGGGTTATTTTTATTTTTTTGAGACAGAGTCTCACTCAGTTGTCCCCAGTAGGTGCCGTGGCGTCATAGCTCACAGCAACCTCAAACTCCTGGGCTCAAGCAATTCTCTGGTCTCAGCCTCCTGAGTAGCTGGGATTACAGGCCCCTGCCATAACACCTGGCTAGTTTTAGAAACAGGGTCTTGCTCTAGCTTAGGCTGGTCTTGAATTGTGAGCTTGGGCAATCTGCCTTCCTCGACCTCCCAGAACATTGGGATTACAGGCATGAGCCACCATGCCAGCCCATTGTTTAGGTTTATCTTCCCCAGCACCACCGAAATGCCATCATTTTTTATCACATGGGGAGCTTATACAAGGTCGGCATCGAGAATGACATGCAGAGGCCTTTGCCACACGATGAGAGAAACAAAACAACTGAAAGTTATTAAGCCATTATGCTAGAGATAGTGAATCCAATCAGTTGGCAGAAGAAACATATCAGATTTAGAAACCAGATGGACTTGGTTAATAAACTTAGCCATCCCACTAATGACCTGTAAACACTCAGGCTTGCACTTTCCTGAGCTCACTCACTTGGAAATGATCTGTGTGAAGCACCGAGAACAGTGCCTGGCACAGAGTTGGCACTGCGTGTTCAACAACTATCATTATAAACACCTCTAATTAAGTTAGAAAGAAAGGTGTATTCAGCATTTAACAATAAAATCAACTCCATTTCTTCCCACTCCTTCCTAAAAACATTCTGGAACACAGACCATACCCAATTCTCTGCACTCAGGGATCGTTTCTCACTCTTGCAAAATTGCTACCCTCACAATCTCATCAGTAGCCCTTTCAGGAAAGGACCAAAGAGAGGAAGGAAGGGAGGGGAGGAATGGGGGGATAAAGGGGAGCAGAAGCGGGGATGCTCTACTCTGCTTCCTGGTATAGAAGATAGAGAGGCTGAGTAGCAATGTCCTCATTCACTTTTTTCATGGTCTCATGAGTACCAAACAAAAAGTCCCTTGAGCTTTGAGATCTTTATGGACATTTGTATTAGTTTTTTCTTTCTTCTTCTTCTCTCAAGTCTGGAGAGAAAGAACTGTTCAAGGTGCTCTATCATACCTCACCTCCTCCTATTTAATGAAGAATCAAAAAAATAAGGGGGGGGGTATTCAAAAAGTCACCTGTTCTAGCATCAACCTGAGTCAAAAGACTATAGCAATCAAAAATGAAAAAATAAATTTAAAAAAAACCTGAATGTGGAGAAAAGGGAACACTCCTACACTGCTGGTGGGAATGCAAATTAATTCGTTCCTTTGGAAAGACATCTGGAGAACCCTGAGAGAACTAAAAATAAACCTGCCATTTGATCCTGCTATTCCTTTATTAGGTGTATATCCAGAAGACCAAAAATCGAATTACAACAAAGATATTTGTATCAGAATATTTATTGCAGCCCAATTCATAATTGCTAGGTCATGGAAGAAGCCCAAATGCCTATCGACGCCCGAATGGATCAATAAATGGTGGTACATGTACACCACAGAATACTATGCAGGCCTAAAGAAGGATGGAGACTTTACCTCCTTCATGTTTATATGGATGGAATTGGAAAGAGTTCTTCTTAGCAAAGTATTTCAAGAATGGAATAAAAAGGATCCAATGTACACAGTCCTATTTTGAAACTAATTCATAGTTTTTATAGGAAAGTCATAACCTAATTATAGCCTTAGAATATGGCAAGGGGTGGGAGGGCAAGGTGAGGGGGGTTGATGGGGGGAGGGAGGGTGATTGTTGGGGTCACCTCTATGGTTTATCTTACAAGGGTACAAGTGAATTTTTCTAAAAGCAGAATATGAAAGTTTTAACTCAATAACTAAGAAAATGACATGAAGGTCATCTTGACCAATTTGATGAGAGTATTTCAAAATGTACATGCTATAAGAAACAAAAAGAAAAGAAATGTCCCTTCTATACCAATTTTCTTAAGTGTTCTTATCATGAGAGGATGCTGAATATTATCCAAAGCCTTTTCTGCATCAATTGACAGAATCATATGGTCTTTGTTTTTTTAATTTGTTTATGTGATGAATTATATTTATACATTTAGGTATGCTGAACCAGTCTTGAGACCCAGATAGAAAACCCACTAGGTCATGGTGTATAATTTGTTTTTTATGTCTTGACGGATTCTCTTTGTCAGGAATTTGTTGAATATTTTTGCATCAGTATTCACTAGTGATATTGGTCCATAATTTTCTTTTCTGGTTGGGTCTTTTCCTGGTTTGGGGAGCAAGGTGATGTTTGTTTCATAGAATGTGTTGGGTAGTATTCCTTCTTTTTCTATGTTTTGGAAACGGTTAAGTAATATAGGTACTAGTTCCTCTTTAAAGGAAGAGTCAATTCTGATGGGAAGCCATCTGATCCTGGGCTTTTCTTTTTAGGGAGATTTTCTTGTTGTTTTTTTTTTTATTTATTTTTATTTTTTTTTATTGAATGGTAACTATGTACATTAATACACTTCTGGGGTACAGTGTGGGGTTTTCACATGCAATCCGAAATACTTCCATCAAACTAATCAACAAAGCCTTCATGTCATTTTCTCAGTTATTGTTTTAAAACGTTCTGATTCTACTCTTAGAGAGCTTCACTTGTACCCCTGTAAGATAGACCTCAAAAACGGTCCCTCCAATCCCCCACCCTCCAACCATTCCCCCTCTTCCTTCTCCCTCCCCCCTCCCCACATTCTTAGGCTATTTGGTTATAGCTTTCATATAAAATGTATAAATTAGTTTCATAATAGGGGTGTGTACATTGGATACTTTTCCCTCCATTCTTGTGATACTTTGCTCAGAAGAACATTCTCCAGCTCCATCCATGTGACCATGAAGGACATAAATTCTCCATCCTTCTTAATGGCTGCGTAGTATTCCATGGTGTACATATACCACAGTTTGTTGATCCATTCATGGATCGATGGGCACTTGGGCTTCTTCCATGATATACCAATTTTCTTAAGTGTTCTGATCATGAAGGATGC
>CAUYQV010040181.1:0-48431 GCA_963574575.1 Galagoides demidoff
ATGAAAAAATGCTCACCATCCTTAATCATCAGAGAAATGGAAATCAAAACTACTTTGAGATATCACCTAACTCCTGTGAGATTAGCCCATATCACAAAATCCCAAAACCAGAGATGCTGGCTTGGATATGGAGAAAGAACACTCCTACACTGCTGGTGGGAATGTAAACTAATATGTTCCTTTTGGAAAGACATCTGGAGAACACTTAGAGAACTAAAAATAGACCTGCTGTTTGACACTGCAATTCCTTTATTAGGTATAGTCCCAGACAACCAAAAATCGCATTACAACAAAGATATTTGTATCAGAATGTTTATTGCAGCCCAATTCATAATTGCAAGGTCATGGAAGAAGCTTTGGTGTTTTTGTATTCTTTACTTTAAATAAATCCTGATTTGTGGTTCACGGATGCATTCTTCAAGTCACTGAGAGCAAGAACCTATTGAAGATAGAGCAAGAACCTACTGATAACTCCAGTATCAATTAGAAGAGTCTGACCAAGAAATGAAAAAGCTCACAGAAACTTACACTAAGGGGGAGGGGGAGGAAACCGAGTCACAGAGACATCATCGGAGCTCATGGTCTAGTCTTGCTCAAAGCTGAAGCTGCAATTGGAGTTCTCAGTCATAGAATAAATTCTCCATGTAAATTCTCCACCTGATGCAATTATTAGAGTTTTAGCATGGATGAAAACTCAACTTGTCATACATCCTACCTGGACTAGTTAGATAACAGATGGAAGAATGAAGGAAAAACTGAGTGAAGAGAGGCAGGTATTTTTACGGAACACTTAATATATGACCAGTATTGTGTTAGATCTTTTATATGAAACCACCAATGATGCAGCCCCAATAATACACCTTGTCTGTTCCTTACAAAAAATCTGAAAGATAATTATGAGCCTTATTGTAAAAGACAAAGAAATGGCAGAATGAAAGTTGAGAGATAAAAATGAAATAACTATGTGGTTTTGCCTCTAGGGAACCAAAGTCTCAAAAAAGTTAAATAACCTCTATCAAGTCTTATGGCTTCTAAATAGTAGGGCAAGTGTTTGATACCGTGACCACTTGAATCCAAAACTGACCTTTTCAGTAATCTTTCTCTTTGCCCACCCAATTACTTCTATTCTAAAAGGCCAGACTTTCCCTCCTTAAAATACAGAATGAGATATCCTCCTTCAGCCTTTGGGGACCACAGGTATTGTGAAGTAATCTCGTTTGGGAGAGATTGTCTTAATTATCAAAATAACAGGAAGTTAAAGTCACTACAGAGAGACAGAGAAGGAAAAGCTTGAAGGAGGGTTAGTAAATGTGGAAGTGCCATGTGAGTCACATGGCAGGTTAAAAAAGTCACAACCACGGGTTCAGATATTGCTCTGAAAGGCTGCAACGCCTGTCCAGCTGAGGTGAAGGAGAAATAGGGTCCTGCCAAGATGGAGGTGTAAGGTTGCTGTCACATCAGAACAAGGGCAGACTAAAGGTTGAGATTAGGACTCAACCAGAGGATTAAAAGGACAGTCTGAAGTCCGTGCAGTATTTCTGAAAGAAGCCTGATGAGAATTCCAGACTTTTATAGAGAGATAACAGAGATTGGGTATGTTTGGCTTTTAAAATCTTTCTATTTGCAACTTTATAGTTCTTTCTGCCATAAACTGGAACTGAAATGGATATTAAATTGCAAAAGCAACACAGTCTCTGCCTATTTTTTACACACACAAAAAGCCTTCTAAAGTAAACTTTGCTTAACTAGCCTGTAGATGGATATTTGGAGAATGCATTTATTTACCCAGTTTTGACTACATCACCCAAACTAGTATCTCCTCTATCCCTTTAAAGAGAAAATTGATTTATTAACTGTAGATTTTCACACATGGGATATTCATCAGGCTACGTGATCAGCAGAACCAGGAATTCTGAACAGCTTTCTATAGTAGGAGAAGGTATTAATAGAATACAAGGAATGTACATAAAGCGAAAAGTGGTTTTCTGTACTCGAAAATACCTCTACTTTGCTCTTCCATCACAGAGAGCATCTTATTACTTAAACCAAGCACAACCAGATTCTGCCCCACTAAAGCCTCTAGGGCATTTATTTCCATTTTTTTTCCCCCATAAGATTGTTCTGCAAGTGTACTGCAGACCTACTGCCAGTCAGAAGATACGCTGCAAATGCAGACATTACATGTTGTTCTTACATGACTGTCCAAAGAAAGATGCTCAGAAACTTCTTTACGTAAGAATAATGGGGTAAGGAATTCGATTACCCACCTCATTTGATCCACTGGGCTACCGGGAATGATGGGATTTTCATACTCTTAAAATTCTTCCAAGCATTTTTCTCTTCCTTCTATTTATTAAAATAAACAGCCTCATCATATAGTTTATACATCTCTTTGGACCCATCATGCAAATGTGTATGAGATGACGTATGAGTATATTTAAGTTTTAAAGTGTAAAACTCTCTCTATCCCTATAGATAGAGATCACAAATAGTCCCCACGAAATCGCCCTCGGGACACTGATGACTGCTGGGATTGGTGTTTCAGAAGCTGATCAATGGGATAAATCATCTTGTGTGGATTGTGAGAACGCTACAGTAAGTGCTGACAGGAAGCCTCTGCAGCCAGTTGAGTCACTGGCCCTCCCCCAGAGAACTGGAGGCTCCCTCTGTAGCCTGAGCCACACAGTCAGCTCTTGTGGCCTGTGTTGGCTGCCTTTACCTTCCAGGTAGTGAATCTGAAGGTAGCATTCACAGTATTAATGAGTAGTAACTCAGCGCCCACGGCTGGCACCGAATATAGCATGCTGATAATTACCTTTGGTCTTAAAGAATGCGCATCACAGCATGCCTGTGTCCCACCCTCTATGAGGCCTTTTCTCCCCTACAGAGTGAATTGGCATCTTTCTTTGGCTTATTTCAGAGAATAGATTTCCAAGCCAGCCATGAGTGGCCTCTGGAGCCTTCCCTGAGCCAGCTCCTGGTGGGGCATTGGGCTCTTGTCTGTTCTGAAGAGAGTAGTTGGCACACTCAAAGAATCAGTATATTTGTAAACCACAATCACATAAATGTGAAGGAAAACACGGTGTCTGCCAGCAATGTCTCTGGCCTGTGGAATAAACTAACAAGCAGTGGAATACACCAGAGTCATCAGAGTCAGAGCTGAGAAAACTTCGGCATCACGAAGGTCGAGTCCACAGTGTGGGAATCCACAACTCCTTCAAGGTCACCTCACCATTAAGAGACAGAGTTGGTTGCTACCAGCGACAGTCCCGGTTGCCTTCTGTTGTCCCAAGTTCCCTCACTCGGAAAAGAAGTTCAGCAATACTAGCCTGGCACGCTACCAGCAATGACTAAGTGCGTTGACATTTATGTAAGTGTCTCATACAAAGATTGGCCTCAAGCAAAGTTTTAAAAATATTTTGATTGCCAGGTTATCACCCCTGGGGGCTGGGAGGGTCTCTTCTTCTCACCATTGTCCTTTCCTGCCGTGATACTACACTGTTTCCATCTCTGTAAAACCTGATGGGATGCTGGGTGGTTCTACATGCCAGGTCCGAGTTTCTGCTGAACTCACTGGCAGTACAAAAGATGAATGAACTGATACATAATAGAAAATGGTCTCTTTTAAAAATTAAACGTATACCAACTTTTCTAGTTTTACGATACAGAAGCATCAGGGACTATACAGGCAGCACAAACCCTTTAATTAAAAGAAAAACAGCTTCAAAAGTCAGGAATTTCAGTTCATTACTCAGGAAAATAAATTCCCTATTTCTTTACCATTAATAACATCAGTAACAAAAAGGAAGAGAGCCAAACTTTTATTATGCAGATTTACTCTGTGAGATATCCCTGAAGGTTTGCAGTGACAATTTTGCAGAAACAGTATATGCTTGTGACGGTTCTGTGTTCTGTGCTTTTCTAAGGGTACATAGATAATTTGGATAATATCATGTATTGTAGCATACCAGTAGTGGTGGGTACAAACGCAGGCCCTTTTCTTCAGTGTGTTTTCCTCTGAACCTATTTCAGTCTTGGATAAATTGTCAGTATCTAGATTTTACTCCAAAGGGAAAATGTCTGTTGGTAACAGGGTGTCCCTCGATGTAAGTCAGTCAAAGAGAACTGTCATACAATTCATATCATATGTAAATGATATCCAAACCTACTCTTTTTAGGAGTTTATATCACAGGAGTTTAAATTTCTTCTATCAGAAAGTCCCAAACTATCGATCAATCAAACTGCAAACCAAATTTACAACTGCCTTTCCAAAGAGGTGTCTGCTCCGCTCACTGTGACGGCCTGGCTCAGCTGGGGGGAATAACACTTGATAAATGACATTAACATAAAAGCTATTGATCAGAGAGGCCTAAATGAAAAAGGAAGGGATTATTCACTTGAAGGCCACTATGAAAGAACATATACTGATAAGACACAAGCACATCCTTCAGAAACAAAATTTCTGGAACAAAATGTTCAGAACTCTCTTCTGCGCCCTCAGTGATGTGTAGGAAGACGCTGCTTCTGAATGTCACGCACGCCCCTCTGATGGGCAGAGCACAAACCATGGCCAATGGAGATGAGGAGAGAACGCCCAGAGTCTTCTAATTTCACATCCAAATTAAGGTCAAAACAAAGCAAGCAAACAACAATACCAAAAGCCTGCAGTAAAGTGAAGTTGAATTAATGATACGAAAAGACAAAACTAAAAAGTAGCATCACCTGGAGAGGAGAAGGTAGGATTAAGTGTTAAGAATGATGAAAAATATATGGAAAGGAGGATAAAAAAGACAATGGATCAATTCTATGTCAGAAAAATAAGCAATACATCTGCCATTTATTGATGTTTGCCCTGTGCCAGTCACTGTGCTAGGTTGCTTTTGGTTAATTCACAACCTAAAATGTGAGAGAATTTAGAAGGAAACATTTGAAATACATACAATGGTGTAAGAGTCTAAGAACTGGCCGTCATGCCTCTCTGTCACCTTATTAAGCGGGAGTATGACAGGTTAATGCAGCCCAGCTCCGGACTCCTAACTTACTCTATCACTAGTAGTTCTAGAGACAATCTTGTGAATTAGATAGTATTTTTCCTATTTTCTAGATGAAAAAACTGGTTTACAAAAATTAAGTAGAAAATACAGCACATAGGAAAATACCAAATGTTTAACAAAAAGGAACTTACTTTATTTGGAGAAGATATGACAAGACACTGGGAGATATTCAGGAAAATCCATTCAAAGAAACCTTTACCTAGACGTATCTTCTATAGAATAATGAAAGTCTTCTATAAGTATTGAAAAAGGTAAATAAACAAAAAAATTACATTACCTGACATATAATTAAAATCAGCCTTGGTAGAACTGCCAGAAAATAATGAAAGGCCTCTGAAGAGATGGAGGGGAAAGAATGGAATATTCCCAAACTCCACCTACTCAAAGGTTCGTTCCCATGCAATGGAAAGTATGTGGGTTATCCTACTAAAAACATTTGGAAAATGATTTGCATACATTAATTTATTTCGCCATAACTCCTGACAGAAGAAACTATCATTACTTCTTCTATTTTACACATGAGGAAACTGAGGAATGGACGTAACCAAGCTCACACAGCTAACAGCCCGGAGCATTAAATTGCATTACTTTCTAGATTGGGAAATTATAGTTGGTCACTAAATTTAAAAAAGAAAACACCTCAATTCACAAAGTGTAACTGTACAGTGCAAAAAATGAAATTTGACATTTCATTTAAATATAAAATTTGTATTTAAAAAATGGAATCTAGATCTGAGGGAAATTTGCCAGAATGAGGCAGAGAGTAAAGAGATGGAGAAAGGCAAGGCAAAGAGACTGATAATAGAAAGGCAATCCACCCACAGACCGATGCCTAATGACTGGGGAAATACACTTAGTTAATGTTTAATGTTTATCTACTGTTCAAGACATAGAGAAGAAAAAACTGAGATGGAACAAAGCAAACAAACAAAAAAGCTAGATGTTATTTTGACATATGGTTTAATGTAAATAATTTCCTTTAAAATTTCTGCCTTATGGTTCGGTGCCTGTGGCTCAAGTGGTTAAGGCGCCAGCCACATACACCTAAGGTGGTGGGTTCGAATCCAGCCTGGGCCCACCAAACAACAATGCTGGCTGCAACCAGAAAATAGCTGGGCATTGGGGTGGGCATGTGTGGTCCCAGGTACTTGGGAGGCTGAGGTAGGAGACTCGCTTGAGCCCAGGAGTTGGAGGTTTTGGAGGTTGCTGTGAGCTGTGATGCCACAGCACTCTACCCAGGGGGACAGCTTGAGGCTCTGTCTCAAAAAAAAAAGATTTCTGCCTTAATTCAAGAGAATTTTTTTTTTTTTGAGACAGTCTCATTATGTCGCCCTCAGTAAAGTGCCGTGGTGTCACAGCTCACAGCAACCTCAAGCTCTTGGGCTTAAGCGATTCTCTTGCCTCAGCCTCCCAAGTAGCTGGGACTACAGGTGCCTGGCACAATGCCTGGCTATTTTTTGGTTGTATTTGTCATTGTCGTTTGGCAGGCCCGGGCTGGATTCAAACCCACCAGCCTCGGTGTCTGGCCCTGATCTACAGGAGCTGAGCCATGAAGAGAAGTTTTTTAAAACTGCTTTTCAAACATGGGATTTTGAAAGTCATCTATCATTTAATATAAATAAATAAATAATAAAATAAAATAAAGAAAGTCATCTATTATCACTGACTACGTTCCGGTGGCTATTTTATCACAGTTTCTTATCTGCTACTCATAACAAAAGATTGTGCTGTTGTTTCAGTTTGTATTTTTCCCGGATTTCCAGAAAGAGATGAGTCCTCAGAATAAAAATCATAGTGAGTCTCAACACGGTTAAAAAATAAATCTAAATTGCACAATGCCAAAGACCTTTTAAAAGTCTTGGCATTAAATAAAATACTTAGAAAGTGTAGAGAGAGAGAATACTTGCCAGTGAACAACGGTCCCTCCAACGGCAGACTTTGCATAAGCAGCAATTGGTGTCAAAGGACAATGAAAAAATGACCTCGGAGTGCTGAGGAAATAGCTCTTAACCTGACACTTCACACTAGTTAAACCATTATCCGGTAATGAAAGCAAAATTTAGACACTTTCAGGGTACTGCCCATGGGCCGTGGCTGAAAGGCACACCTACCATTGCTCATATTTCATCAAGAAACAAATTGAGCCCATGAGGAAGCCACGAGACTCTGGATGTGAAGGTGAGAAAAAAAATCAGAAAATGATTTTCCCTATACTGTTCAGGCAGAATTACATCACTGGCCAAAGCACAACATTTAATGCATTCATTACCGAAATAAATAAGTTTCTGTATTTAGAAAACTATCCTACTAAGGATAGTGGTATGGAGAAAATAATAAAGTTACCCATGAAAATGTATAAGTTATAAATAGAATTATTAATGGATTTTTTGGTAAATGATAACTGGATAAATAATTGCTTTTTAAAAACTAGGCAAACATGACAAAATTATAACTAAAATAGGAAAGCAAAACATCATTACAAAGAATATTGCATATTTGGCAAACAAATATGAAATCTCCATGAAAAAAAAACTACAAACACTTTTCATTAACAAATAAACTCAACTTGGAACAGAAAGCCTAAATAAAAAGCACCCAAGGAAAAAAATTTACCCCCAAACAGAAAAGCAAATAATAACAACAAACTCTAGGCTTGAATGATTTTATTGGAAAAGTATTTCACATATTTAGAGAGAAAGATTATTTCTCATGCTACACAAGCCATTCCAACAACACATGCCAAGGCTTTGTTCCAAAATAATAATTTCTCTCCATCACACTTCATGTACTGAGAGAAGGCCTTGAGGTCCTTTCAACTAGTGGGAAAATGTTTATGTCTCTTGCAGAGTGAGACAGAAGCCATGCCCATGACCAGGGCTGGCGGACACCTCTCCTTTTCCTTTGGGAAAACCAACGAGGCTTTGCCTCCCTCAGCTTTCAATTTCATTTTGTCCTTGAAAGGTCTTTTCCTGGTGCAATTCCAACCCCCCAATGCCTTCTTAGTTACTGCCAGGCCAGTTCAACTCTGAGCATACCCTCTTCTTTCTCCACAGGGGATTAACTTTCTTCACAAGAGATCTGTCTCCCCAAGTGGACAATAATGGAAGTTTGACCAGAGTGATCATATAAAACAAAATCCAGACTTAACAGTTCAAATAAAAAATGGAAATAATACTTTGACTTTATCTCTGCTTCATCTTGAAAATATATCTAAATGCAGTAAGCCGTACAGAACAAGTACATGAATAAAACAACAATTGAGAAAAAAAGACAGCAACCAACCAACGATATGGTTCTTTTCCTTTATTTGTCCTACAGAATAACACAAACATGGTACCAGAAATCAAGAATGTAGCAAGAAGGGAGAAAACCGCCCCACCCCTTCATTCCACTTTTCCTATACATTTCAGGTGACCAATATCAATCAACTCTTAGGGCCAACACTCACCCTTCCATACGACTGAGAAAGAGTGCATCTAGACCTCTCATTCACATATTATTATAAAAAACATTTGGAGCAGTCATTTTGGTGTGTTTTCTTTTTACAAAAACAATTAAAATACTAGCTAATGTGCTTTTATAATAAACAATGCATTATTGGCACCCCTTCCGGCATATAAGGTCATTCATACATTTGAATGGTGGCATAATATCCTATGTGATGGATATTACATAATTTTCCCAAGTATAACTATTAATGAAGGTTCATCTATGCAATATGTTGCTACTAAAACAATGGTACAATTAACATTCTTGAATATGACATTTCTATTTCCGTGGAAAACAGTCTCAAAGTGGAACTGCTGAATATAAAGCATGCTATGTACTTTTTTTCATTGTTAACTGATTACCAAAAGTTACACCCATGCCCTCTCTGAGCTCAAGGGAGTTCCATTTTCTTTTAAACCTTACAACCCTTCGGTATGACCATCTTACTTTTTCATAGTCTAATGGTAAAAAATGTTAGCTTGTTGCTGTTTTAACTTGTTTTTCCCTGAACACTAGTGAAGTTGGGCATCATTTAATGTGTGTATGGTCTGCTTGAATTTCTTTTCTTTGACTTTCTTACTCACAACTACCCAATTTTCTGTTGAGTTGTGTCCCTCCTGATCAGCTTGTATGAACCCCTAAGACTGTAGACTTATCAACTTTCTCCCTGTCAGAGAAGCCAAGAAAAGTTTTTCTTAAATTTCTTTCTGTGTACGCTATATTCCTTATATATCTATATAGATATAATAGATACATTCCCATATAACTATTTTTGAACACACATGTATAACTGTGTTGATGTAGATATGTATGTCGTTAGTGTATATTGTTATATAATGAAGTTATTACATATATCTATCATTATACACATTTAACCTCTTGCTATTAGAAATATCTGTTTTTGTCTTTA
Organism: Galagoides demidoff; assembly: GCA_963574575.1. Classification (NCBI taxonomy): domain Eukaryota; kingdom Metazoa; phylum Chordata; class Mammalia; order Primates; family Galagidae; genus Galagoides; species Galagoides demidoff. The sequence continues at coordinate 9,455 of CAUYQV010040181.1, forward strand.
CTTCTGAGTTCCCCCAAGCTTTTGCAAGTACTGTATTTTTCAGATTTCTTTTCTTATATATTTAAATCATCCAGACTATGGAGACCATAGACAGATAGATAGATAGATAGGTAATATATATGGTAAAGGGACTATATTTGCTTTAATATTTCCTATATATCAGAATGATTTCTTAAACATTTTTTCTTCAAGGAAACAAAATATCATATTAACTTCCATATTTACTTGCATCTCTTTCAAGGCTTTAGTTCTATTGCACTGAATACCTAGGCTAAGACCACATTATTTTGTTTGTAGGGTTTTTGTTCGTTTGTTTTATTCTCCAGGAAGGTTGCTTTTTCATAATTTCCTTAGCTATTTTTAGACATGGACTCTTCCATACAAACTTTAAAGAAATGCTTTTCTACCCAGAAGTGCATTAATGTACATAGTTACCATTCAATAAAAAAAAATAATAAAAAATCAAAAAAAACAAAAAATAAAAAATAAAAAAAAAAGAAATGCTTTTCTAGTTTTGAAAGTTCATTAGGATTTTTATTAGATATTATACATTAATTTTATAAATACTGATATCTGATTTTGTTATTGTTATAGTTTTCATCATAGATTTTCCTTCATAACTTTCTTGTTAAAATGACAACTAGATAATTAAAATTATATTGCCATTTTGAATATAATTTTCTTTTGTTTCTAATGGATCATAACTACTGTAGAAATAATTCATGACTTTTGTATATGTCTACTTTATTTAGGCATGTATTGGGGTATAGAGCTTGCTTAAATTGAGATATAATTCACATGACATAATATTCACCATTTTAACGTGTACAAATAAGTCAGTGGTGTTCCACATATTCACTAAATTGTATAGCCTCCACACTATTTAATTACAGATCATTTTCATCACTACAAAAAAGAAACCTGTATCTATTTTCACCCCACCCTTCCTTGTTGCTTATCTACTTTCTGTCTATACAGATTCATCTATTCTGGACATTTCACACAGATAGAGTCATACAATATACAGCCCTTTTTACTGTATTCTTTAATTTTTATATGTTTTCAATTCTCTTAGGTATATACCTGAGAATGGAATGGCCAGGTCACATGGTAATCCTTTCTTAAACCTTCTGAAGAACTGTCAATCTGCTTTCCTAAGGTATAGACTTTAAGGTGACCTCCATGATCCACACCTTCTGGTATTCATGCAGGCCCCTTCCCTTTGAGTTGGGCAGAAACTGTGACCAAGAGGATATGGCAAAGATAACGGTGGGATGTAACTCCCTGAAGTATGTTACCTTACATAAAACTGTATCTTACCGGTCAGCTCACTCCAAAGACTCTCCCTCTTCTTCCTCTCTCTGCATTGCTGGCATCAGAGCAGCGAGCTACTGTGAATTAGTAGCTACAAGGAAATACTTTCTTGTAATTATCTAAGTGAACTTGGTTGAAGTGTCTCCCACTGCCAAGGCTGCAGATGACAACACAGTTCAGCCATCACCTGGAATGCAATTTTGTGAGACCCTAAGCATAGGATCCCAGCTAAGCCATACCAGTCCTCTGATCCACATAAACTGTGTGATAATGAATATGTCTCATTTAAAGTTTGTGGCAATTTGTTACCCTTTATAGAAAACTGAAGAAGCATGCTATCAAGTTTTTATTCATTCAAATAGTATTTCTCTATACGTGGGATTTCATATTCTTCTACTTTTTCTCCAACATTCATATGCTATTTTTTGCTATATTCTTATTAAAGTTGCAATAGTCTCTAAAACTATAATTATTATATGACATAGATGACACCTCTGTTTTGTTAACTTTACAGAAAATGGCATTTCAATAGTTGCTATGTCACAGCCGACTGCATATAACCAATTCATCTGTAACTAATCCTCATCTTTTAATCCTACCTTCTTCTGAGTTGTTATTAGGAATTGCTGCTCCCCCTAAATCTTAACAAATAGCATTTCTGTACCTATGTATATAATCGCATGCATTTTCTCTTTTAACTGGCTGGCATAAGGGGCTGTGCTGATAGATTCCTGATGGTGAATATCCATAGGTTTTGTTTTTTTTTTTAAGATGAACTCTACTTTGCCGTGATGCACAATGCTTTTGATTCACACTTGTCTTTGTTTTCCTGAAACTCATCAAAATCTGGACAAAGATTATAATTTTGACAACTTGACCATGTGCGTCTTATATCCTCTCTCTAACCATCCCTTCTGGAGGGTGTAAAGATGACTGAGACTTGAGGTTGCCAATTCCTCTAGGAGGGGAGCAGGGTTGAATGGTCCTACTGCCTTTGCAATGACTGTTTGGCTGAGACTGCTATAGAAAGATAGCAGAGGCCGATTAGCTGGTGCGCTCCCAGCTGGCCCATAGGACAGGAAACCGCTCTGCCTTCTGCCCCTCTCTTGCCGGTGACTGTTGCACAGACCTCCCAGCTGATAAGTACATTTGCTGAAGTTATAGAAAAACATGAGTAGGCAAAATAACTGTAGAGCATCCTTAAGGATTTGCAGGGAGAAGGAAGTGTATCTAGAAAAGGTGATTTCTGTTGCTATGGAACAGATACAAGAGTTTGAAGAGAACTTCAAAAACAATGGGTACTATAAAAGTAAGTCATTCAGAGGCCAACAAAAGGCTTTCGGAAACTGAAATAAGACCCGTGATTTTGAAATGTTAATAAAAAACTTTATCCAAAAGATATAGGCACAGCTGCATACCAACTTAGATTTTAAAAATACTCTGTATGAATTAGCTTGCAACACAGAAAAAAAAAAATACAGAGTTTGAAGTTTTTAAATCCATGTGCCAAGCCTCCTCATTTAATCATCTGGAAACATGAATCAACTGTGACTAAAGTTTAGAAGCCCATGTTATGGTTTAAAACATGTCAAACCCCCAGTAAAAATCTTGAGGTAAATTCCAGCATTGATGCTTAATAAAACATTCACAAATAAATGATTTTAATCAAATATTTTTAAATGCCCCTAATGTGATACAAAGGGATGAGAAATGAACACTGAAAAATGAATCAATAGCTTTGTTGGTGGTGGTGGTGGAGGTGTATGTGTGTATGTGTGCGTTTCCCCTTAGTTTGGATTTTTCCTATTTTAGAGCAATGACAATTGCCTTCCCCAAAGACTGTTTAGGCACAAACAGAACTTTCAGCCCTTACATTTTTTTTTCACTTGTCAAACAAAGGAGTTGCTTTAGTATTTTTTTGCAACTGGATTGTTAAGGCTGAATTTCTTTCCAAATAAAAATCTGACTCTAGAGAGTGAAAGCTCCATGCTGTAAGCAGGATTAACCTCTGTTTTCAAAAGTTCTGGTAAGCAGAGAGATGGGAGTTTAGAGGCAAATCAAAATAAATAATCTATAGAATGTTTGGGAGAAGCCTGACTGAGATGGCCATGATGGATGTGGCTCTGTCTATTTGGGGAGAAGAGGCTGGAGCAACACTGGGGTCTGTCTTTTCACTACACCAAAGTGCATCCCACCTCTCTCTAGAATGGCTGCAGAACAACTGGACAGAGGTGCTGAAAAAAGCAGAAAAACAGGAACAGAAAAGCCAGCCCAACAGAAGGAGAACCAAGTGAGGGCACCAGCACTGAACACCATATCTGGCTCTGTGCTTTCTGCCTCCCCCCCCCAAGGAGTGAAACATGGTGAATTATCTAGTCCTTATTATCCAAAAAGAGAAGATGGACCTAGGTTTTTATGGACATAGACCTATAAAACAAATTTCTCAAATGAGACTTTATACGGGGACATTGAATAACAAGCATGTCAACCAGCAAAAGTGAATTATTTAATCATAGTCTTCATCGGGGCTTTGGAGATTCTCTTTTGCTTGGGTGTTTAGAGAAAATTAGAATTTATGATATCTCCCTTCCCTCCTAGTTTTAAATGAGACTATTATTACGGGAATTATGCCCCCCCTCCAAATTTACATACTGGAGTGATAATCCACAGTACCTTAGAAGGCAGCCTTATATGGAGACAGGGACTGTGCAGAGGTAATCAAGTTAAACTGAGGTCGTTAGGGTGAATCCTAATCCAAGATAAAAGTGTCCTGATAAGAAGGAGAAATATGGACATAGACACGTACAAGAAGAACACCATGTGAAAATTAAGCTGTAGATCAGGAGACTGTTTCAGCAATCCAGGAACAACACAGATTGCCAGCCTGAAGTTAGGCAAGAGGCATCCATCAGGTCCTCCCTCAGAGCCCTCCAAAGGAACCAAGCCTGCCAACACCTTGATCTTAGACTTCCAGCCTCCAGAACTGTCAGATGATAAATTTATGTTGTTTAGTCCATTTAGTTTGTGGTATTTTGTTACGAGAGCGCTAGGAAACTCATACACAGCTTGTTACAATGTTGTTAGGGGGAGGGATTCGCCAAATCAGCTTCCCCTGGCAGTGAACATTTCTGATCAGGAGCTACATAGAAGATTCCAGTAATTTGATTAAGGACAAAATAATTGAGAGAAGAATGCAGTCCAGGTGATTCCAAGAACAGCTCATGACTTGGAGCACTTTCCTAGCACCCAATTTCTACAGCAGTGATGTGGCCACCTCAGGCCTGATTCTTCCATAAAAAGTTCACATTTCTACAATAAAAAATTTCACATGTTTGCTTTGGTATTATCCTAGTTTCTATGGGTTCCCTTTAGGACAAGAGCCCAGAGACCAAAAAAAAACTGGCCCAATATCAAATTAAATAAAATGTGAAATCTCTGTCACTTACCTGATCCCTAATTATGGGTAGGGAAGCCCTGCACCCAACTTTTTCCAGATCAAGTAATGCTGCTGTATGGTCCTCGCAACTCCTTTTATGACTTGGCTAAATTTTGCCAAGTATTTGCTTGGTGTCACATTTATGAGCTTACTTAAGAATCTTTTGTGCAAACTTTTCGAAGGCTTATTTTATGGACTTGCTCCAGAACTAGATTCCTGACGCACACTGCATAGTGTTTGAACAAGGCCAAAAGGTAAGGTCTGTCTTCTGGGTTTTTTTTTCCCCCTCTTATCTTCTTTCTTGTTTGCCCTTCCCTGCAGAGACATCTTCTTTCCTCCTTCCCTATTGCTTTTCTGAAAAACAAGTTAGCTACTTGCCAACAAGCAAAATGCTCTTGAGTGCCTGTCACTCTCCTGGGACCTAATTTTCATGGGGTGGGGGGGTCAAAATTATAGAACACGTGGAAATGCTTTTGTGTGTGATGTGGTGGTGGTGGGGGTGTTTGTGTGTGTTTTCCTCAGGGACAGCTACTCCTCTGGCTACTTCTTTGTAAAGTCCACATATCTCAGCCTTACAAACAACCTTCTAAAGTGTTTGATCTGAACTGTACTCCAAAAACATCTGCCTCAATGAAAATTTGCTTTACCTCATCTCTTCTGGCTGATTGTAGGGTTCTGACTGAATCTTTCCAGTACTACAGTATTTCTGCCTTTGGTGCAGAGAATACCATTCTACACACTTGTCTAAATGTGATTGCTGGAAGTTCTTTTACTAATCCAGGTGAACTACTTTCTTGGCTCCATCTCAGTCCACATTGCCTCCTGGACATGCTCACCTATTCTGTAGGTATGTACTTGCAACAAAGTGAAGTGAAAGTTGGAGCAGTTCAGACATAAAATTCCCCTGATTTGTTTTTAAGACACATAGGCCATCTTGGTCAAAGTAGCCTCAGTGATCTGGATATCTTGTTGCAGGATTCTGTCACCTTCTTTACTCTCTTTTGACTGACTTCCCATAAGGATGGCATAAGTCTTGGCTGGGTGGGCAACTTCCAACAAGTTACATGGCTGTGATGGGGAGAGACAAAGGAAACACAAATTCAATCAGCTCCACAATGTGAAACATAAACATGGCCTGTGGATTCCAGAAATTCTAGAGATGGTGCCCACATGTGAGGTGTTGGAAGACAAATGTCAGGATCCACAGGAATAAATGCACACAACACAGAAAGATGGAAGTTCTAGCCTGGAAGACGGACTCCTCTGCCTTCTCTTGCATTGGGCATGGAGTCTGTGGGGAGTGGAGTCTGCAGGGACTGGCACCGTGGGGGCACCAGGAGGCATTTCTGCTTCTGTGTGATATTTATTAACTACCACAACCAATGTACTCTATTTCCTACTATTTAAATTTATGTTCCCGTGACGTTATGAGAAAGTTTCTGGTAAGCAGTGTCTGCTCCCTAAACATGTCAGATAAACCAAAGATGGTTGAGATATAAGAAGTGGGGATGGGACTGTGATGGCAAAGGTAGCTCTTTGAGATAAGGCCTCCAGAGGAAGAAGTCTTCTTCAACCTGAGAATTCTCTGTGGAATTCTGCTTATCCACTCAGTCATCGTTCTATATAATCCCATCATTTTGTCAAGTGCTTTATGGCTGCCATGAACTTTCAGAGAATTGTTTTATTTGGAGAACCCAGAGGAAGGCAATAGCAGAGGGTCCTACGCTTTTTTGATAAATGAGAGAATTGGGAAGTTTTGAGACTTCCCCAAAGCTACATGAGTAGTTAATGGTAGAGAGAAGTCTTTTTCTCCTGATCCTATGATCTTTCTGTTTTTGCTTATAAGATGAAGGAGGGAGGTAGTTTAATTCCCTTGGTTGTCCTGGTAATTGTCCCAGGTGCCCTTTGTTTTCAGTGTCATGTGTCCATGACCAAGAAGAACACAGTCAGGAAGAAGTGACCTACTGTCCCTCCTCCCAAGCAACTTGGGCTCCCAACACCACCCTAGACCTTTTGAAAGATTGAGCCAAGTGTTCCAGTCATTGAATAACTTGGTTAGGATATTTTTATATTCTCTTCAAAAGAGTAAAAAATAGACTTTGTGAGAGAACAACACCAAATATTCATGCAAGAGGAAAGGCCGAGTTCAGAATAAGAGCTGAATCGGCCTTGTTCCATTTATATGTGTAAATTCTTTACACACACAGGTTACATTACCAGTTGGGAATGCCTCCACCTGACTAAATATACACGCACACACATTGGCATCAATCTCCATTCACATAATATTAGCCATTATGGGAGCATTACGACATCATCCTGCTCACAAATGTGACACAGAACAGAGTGTCACAGACACCTCAATGCTCTGGACGCTGAAGTCAAGTGGAAAGTTAAAAACACCTTCTGCAGGCAGCCCCTGGCGTTACTTCATATTTATATTAGTTTTGCTAATCTAATCGAGTGAACTTTTTCCCTAAGAAACTGTAATAGGAATATTTTATTTGAAACTTTTATGTAGTAAGCAGCTGTCTAAAGTCTTAATTTCTGTTTTCAGTAGGGTAAGTGACAAATGCAACCAGGAAGAAAAAAAAAATAGCAGTTTCCCAAGTGCTAGTGAGGACAGCGGGCAGTGGAAAATCCATGCAGAGTCTTTCCAGGAAAACACGTTCCTACGGATCATGGTGGAAGTACTTAAATGCTGGTATAAAACAGTATATCCACACATTTCTTAATGAGGTTGAGCAAAAGAGCTTGAAAAGATGCCACAGGCAGGAAACATAGGTAAAGAGAAGAAAAGGAGCTTGAGAAAGTCATACAGCAGGAAAGGGACAGCCACCATCAAGGGCCCTGGCCCTGGCTGCAGGGGCTCTTTCTGAGGGTTATTGCAAAGGTGATGGCAGGAGGGCAACTCCCTTATACCCCTGCCCTTGCTCCAGCCACAGACACAGTCCTGTGTGGTGTGGAAGCCTGTCATGTCTGATAATTTCTTTTACCAGCACTTGTCTGATCAATTACAAAGTGAGTAAGTAGCCACGTTGCAACTTCTACCATTTTCTGTTATAAAAATTCAAGCTGGACCACACATTTATCTACATCTTTCATGATTTATGTGAGGTGACCCAGTATAGTGGAGATAGAAGGAGTTGAGAACCTAAGGCAGTCCTAAATTTCTGCTCTTGTACAAGTATAATTTTTTAAAAAATGTACTCAATTCTTATGCCTCTTAAACCAAGACAATAGTTTTCTTGTAATACATATGAAAACCAAATGGTGTAATGTATAAAATAATACCTATCCTGAGGGAGTTATCAGCAAGTTGCAGCCAGTAGTAACCATATGGTAGGGACTAGTAAATAATTTTGATATATTAGAATAATAATAGCAATATGGAATCATGTCATGGGCTGCCATGTTCTGAGTCAGGAAACACTAGGAGAAGGAAGAAGTTGACAACTCCAGGAATAGCATATAGGCTACAAAAAGGAATACATTAGTTTGTAGTCCCACCAGCAGCGTAGAAGTGTTCCTTTCTCCCCACATCCACTCCAACATCTGTGGTTTGGGGATTTTATGATGTGGACTAGATAAATTCCTACTTACCTATGAATGGGTAAACAAATTGTGGTATATGTTTGCCACATGGAATTCCATGCAGCCATAGAAAAGAGTGAGACTTTACATCTTTTATGTTTACCTGGATGGGGCTGTATTCTTCTTAGTAAAGTATCTCAAAAATAGGGAAAAACAGTATCCAGTGTACTCAATACTATTATGAACCAATATATAAACACTTACACATGCCTACAAATGACAAAACACAAAGATAGTCCAGAAAGAAAGAGGGGAAAGGAGGGAGAGAGCAGGGAAGGGGGGAGAGCAAAAGAAGGGAGGGTATTTGGCGGGATCTCCTCTAACATACACAAAGCAATGGTACATTTCAAAACAACTAAGAGTATATTATAAATGTCATACCATAAATATAAGTGAGGTGATGGTTGTGTTAATCAGTTTGATTTAAGCATTCCACATTGTATATCAAATCGTTACATTGTACCCATAAATGTATATAGTTATGATTTAATAAAAATTAAGTAAAAACATAAAAAAAGAAATACACGTGCAAATGCCATTCCTAAAAATAATTCCGGGACCCAGAGCTGCAAATTTCCAATATTTCTTCCCCAGTGGCACCCAATCACTAGATCTTACCCATCATGCAGTGTGCCTGTCATTCACCGCAACTGACTCCAACCTGGACTCCAAGTTCCTTACCCACTCTTCATGTGGATGCCTTGATTTAAACACCAGAGCATGACATAGAACTTGCTATGGTGAACTAGGTGACCAGTTTTGAATGCACTTTGCATGACAGCCACTTCACCATGTCCTCTGATTTAAGAGTGAAACTCCTCACTCCTTTTGATCTCTAGTCCTAGCTTGATAAAGGCCTCCTGGTGTAGGTCAAATATATATACAGAACCTCAGTTCTGTCTAATGAATGCCAAGTAGCAGCAGAGTCTGTATTTTGTGTGCATTTTTTATAGAGAGTCTTGATGTCATAAATGTGATGCTCAGGGGAGATGTGACTTCATGAGGTTTCATTGATTGGTAGGATTTCGGTAAGTCAGTAAGAAAGAAAAAGATACATTTCTTCAGAAAAAAAAGAATTGTTCTATTTCATCTCTATTTTCCCACCTTTGGGTGGCATGGTGTAGAATGAGTTGATTTTGTAGACATTGAGCTTTTAAATAAAAATTCTTTGCTTTATTCCAGCAAGGGGAATAAATATGACCAAAGAGAACTAGGACCTCAGCAACACAACCTCCAGTGGAATATATTGGAGACCAAGGCCTGCCAGCTTTATGGGACTTTATTCTGGGAGATTTTTTTTTCTTCCCTCGTCTTTCTAATTAGAAGAGGATTTATGTAGTATTGCAAATATGATATAGCCAGGCCCCCACCAGATCTGTCTCCCACCTTCCTTAGGATGTGGATGGCTTTCACCAAAGGACGATATTTGGTGCAAATTAGTAGACACGATGACTCATCTGTGTCTTACACAGTAATACATGTCCTCAAACTTACAAAGACTCCTCAATGTAAAGCCACACTTAGGTGCTGAAAGATCTGACCACAACCCCATCCCATTCTCTTTGTTCTCTGCTGGACACCTCTGCCTCCCCCTCCATTGTTGCTGGGTCTCAGTGGAGGCTCTCACAGAAGATGACACAGAGCCTGCTTCAGACTGTGGCTTTACATTCTTGATCCCTAGTTTTCTTTTTCTTCCAAATATGTATAAGACCAACCTCTACCTTGCCATGTATTTGATAAATTAAATAGAACAGTGTATGCAAAAGTTCTCTAAACTGAAGGCAATACATGGATGATGGATGACTAATTAATGGATGAGATGGTACCTGATGATGTTGGATGAGAAGTAACAACAGAGTAATGTTAATGGAAATGCCTGTAAGCAGAATTTACTGGTTGATTGCATAGAGAAAAAATCTGCACACTAATAGTTAGAAAAGAATTGCCACAGAATTCAGAAAGCAAACTAACAGTGGGTTATCTTCATAATTGGTCTAACTGCCTGCCTAAAGCCAGATGGAGGATTGGTTTGCAGGAGCTTCTCTGCCTGCCTTGGGCAGTGTAACTGGACAATACTGACCAGAATCTATCAGATACTAGCATAGACTGGTGTTGGGAAGCTACACCAAAAAGAAGCATAAAGTACTGGAACTCTCTGGTCATCCAGACCAAGTCCCTGCTGGTACCATGTGGCTAAGGAGTCATTCTCCAGGCAGTTCCTGGGTTGATTTATACTTTGCAACACAGATTGCATTTGTTTGTTTTGAGATATAAGCCTTAACTACAGTATACTCATGAGAGGAGAAGAGAAGTCTGGTATTTGGGAGTTAGTTGCTTAAATTATGGTTCCAATAGCAAGAAAAAAATGTGCATATTCTTTGTTGATATATCCAAGTTAGAAGAAAGAAGAGATGAGTCTGAAAGTAACAGTTAATTCCTGGTTTAAAATGCACATAGGTTAGATTATGAGAAAGTTGTAGAGAAATGAAACCAAAGGTATCCTTAGCAAGTGATTTTCTCTTACATCTTGGATCCAAGAGGCTTCAAAACTGAGAATTTTTGTCACAAATCACAACAATATAGGTGAATTAGATATATATTCATGGAGATACACGCATGCACACACACACACACACAAAGATACCTTGCTCCTGATACACACACACACACACACCACCACCACCACCACCAATCTAAGTCTTAGGTCATTTGTTTTCTGGTGAATCCCCAAAAGATTGCTACAGTATGTGGCACAGGGTGTGTACTCAATAAACACTCATAATACTTGGGAAGTAAGTTAATAGATGAATGAACGAGTAAATGAGTGGAGATGAAGGGTGGGGGGGAGAAGTAAAGAGAAATGTTAAGTACTGACTCTGAAACTAAGATGCAGGCAGGCGGAACTTGGGCCAAGCTTCCCATTCATTGGGCCTTTGGCTTAAAAAGAAATTCTTCAGTTTTTTGGATAAAGGGTGGTGTGTGTAAGGAGCAATCTGGAATCAACATGGCCTGAAATTAGTAACTCTGAATCAAATCACAGAGGCTACGGAGCCAAAATGTCTATAGCATCTTTGTGATACATTCAATTTTCCTAAAAAATAAAAACCTCCCTTTTGTATAGCCTACGCATAAAAGCTGTACCAAAAATAAAATAAAAATCTGCCTGGGAGCTAAGGAATGCTGATTGCGGTTTCAAGCAAGTCATTTTATGTCCCCATGACACAATTTGGCCATCTGTAAATACAATAAAATCACCCACCCCCACTACTTGCACATTTCCTTGAAATGTTAAGAGCTACAGGCAATGACTCTGAAGAAAACACGCACTGCCAAAAACCCGAAGGACTGTCACGAGGCTCCAAGTGTCCCATGTGGAAGTAAGGGGCTTTCTAATCACAGACAAAGTGCAGCCATGCCATCAGGGAGCTGAGTCAATTTCTCCTTAGAGCTAATATATTATTGAGATAACTAAAAACCATCACAATCTTGTTATATCATAGGTTCCACTAATCAACTCAACATAAGGTAAATGCCATTTATTGAGGGAAGGGGAAAGTGTGGCCTATAGCTTGTTGAAAAAGTCTGTGACAAAGGGTCAGAAAACTCTTATTTCAGATTGCACCACTTAGAAGTTACATGATCTTCCCAGTTAATCTCATGAACCCAGTACCTGACACATAGTCCATGAATGGAGGAAAGAATAAAGGTTGCTGTGAAGACCAAACAAGATAATGCATAGGAACATTCTTTTTTGTACTTAAAGCACTATGCACATGTATCATTACCAGTATTATTAACATTAGAATATCCTAGAACTCAATCTGAATACTTGAGGACAGAGTGTTTTAATAGGGCCATGTGGGCAGCAGCGGTTGAACTATTGACCTACTTTGCCCAGCTAAGAGCTCCAGCAAGTCAATACCCAAGGGACACTTTCTCAGAGTCCTTTCAACTGTGCATTTGCCCATATGTGTTTGACAAATGTGATGCGTGGTTACCAATAGAACAGAAATGTTTGAACAACTTTTGGTACTACTCGAATACATTTTAAAAATGAAATCTTTCTTCTTATTGCCTGTTTCATTTTATTTTTTTCCCCAACCAACTCATCTGAGCCAAAAGGAAGGCAAGAATTTTCCACCTTGCTGCTTAATTGGCAGTCTGACATTTGGCCCCTTGCACCTCTCAGAAGTTTGGCCACAAAGACTACTCTTGTTCACGCCAAGAAGTATTAGCGCTTTGTTAACACTAGGCAGCGGCACAAGCAAAAAGTCTCTTTGCGGTTACAATGTGACTTCATGTATCTGACATCGGAGCAAAGAAAACAGAAGAGAAGGTCTGGACAGTTTCTTTATGAGCAAACAGGAAGTGAAAAGCGAGCTGAGCACCGTCTGGTTTATGAAGAGGTTGGTGAGTTACTATGGATGTCTCTCTGATAGAATTTGCAGGAAAAATGGGGATATGGGCAAATTTAACTTAACCATAGAGCAAATCTGGAAGCGGGCATGAGTTTTTGAGGGGGAGAGTCAAGCCTGCCAAATAACGGGCTGCTCTTTGGACACCTTCTCCACGCTCTCCCAGTCTTGCTTTCTGCCGCTAACACCTTTTTATCATACTCTAACAAACAACCGTCATGGCAGCCTTTGGTGAAAATTATTAAATACGTACCACTTTGGGAGACCTAGTGTGGGAAAAGAGGCTTTTTTCCATGCTTTGCCTCCTTAGGGAGTCTATGGACATATGAAATTTCCAAACCTATCATCTACAAACTAGGAAGGACAGGGACCTACTTTCTGCTGATTTGTTCCGGGCTGGCACGGCTCTTCTGGGGCTTACATTCTACATTCCCTCTAATGAAACCTCCCCTGTTCGTGCTGGATTCTAATTTTACTACCTTGGAGTAGGGCCTGGGGACATGCTATTTTTCATTTCATTTCATTCTCTTTGAGCGCTAAAGAAAAAAAAATCCTGAAAACCAATTTTCCAGCAGAAGTCCACGGGTGATCCTCAGCAAAGGGAGAAAGTCTCCATTCTATGTTTTTCTCTATGCTTAGGCTTCCTCACATCCCACATGAAGAGGGCACATTCCCTGTGCTGTGTCCCTGCTGCCTCTTAAATAAGTTGCTCAAATTCCTCATTTATACTAACACACATGTTTCCATCTTCCTGCTGTTGGCATGTTGGCCTGGATAACTCTGTGGGGGTTGCCCTGTGCATAACAGGACACTTGAGGGCATCTCTGGCCTCCAGCTACTAGGTGTTGGCAGTATCCTCTTTCTCCAGTTGTGACAACTAGAAATGTCTCTGGGCTTTGCTACACGACCCATGAAAACACCATCACTCCAAGTTAATAACTACTGCACTAAAAGAACCCACAACAGTTGTCCTTTCTCAGAGAACTAGCAATAAACTATGGAGACTATCCTATAATGGTAGACTCTTAGGCATTCACCAACTCTATGATCTTAGGGATCCAAAGCTCACTTAACGAAGGTAGGTCCTTCCTCAAGTAAGGCAGCCTACGTCCTCAGTAGCCATTTTATCAGAATTGTGTAATTAGAACCTGTAAGAAGCTAATCACAAGCATCTGGCCCCAATCAGTAGCTGTTTCAGGTGTAAAACCTCCTATTCATTGGCCTTTTCCACCAGTGTACTCTCTTAGGATCTTAGAATGACTCTCCGCTGGGCTGACAGGATGATTTCCCTTCCGATAATGATAAATTTATAGGTTCACAGTGCACAGTTATAAAACCCAGCACCCTAGAAGCCAGTATCTGTTTGCATAGAATCACACAATTTACAGCCCTAATCAGAAGGTGATGTCATCAACCAAGACACATAGTCCACACCTCATTTTCCTATGGTAGGATTTACACTTTCTTGGAGAATGTTCAGTTGGCAAAGAGTGCCTAAAATGAACAACAAAGACCCAGGGCAGGCACAAATGATTCTTTAAGAGTTAAGTTCTATTCCTGTGTGGTTTGCAATCAGCAAAAATGTGAATGCTTCAGCACATTTTGTGCAATGTAAAATCATTTACCATAAGTGAGACCTACTTTAAATAGAATGAGAGAAAATTACTATTGCAGTATGGATGGAAGTTGACTAATGAGCTTTAGCTTGTGGCAAAGCCTTCGTGGGCACCTGGCAAACTCAGGCAACTAACTGAAGTATCTGGTCCACTGATTGGCTTGGACAATCCAGTCTTACCAAACAGGAGGAACGCACATAGATCTCTGAGTCTAAGAACTCTTACAAAGTTAAGATCCTTCCTTGCATATTTTTCTGCTAGAAAACTTATTTCCTAAGGGAAATGACAAGAACTTTACCAAAAATTGTAAGAGGAATTAAATTTATATATCCAGCCAATTATTTTCATTATGTAACATGTATAATCCATTCGTTTATTTGGACTTCTTAAATTCTCAAATCTATTAACATTTGTATAGAAACTCCCTGGCTACCACTTATATTGATTCTGTTGCTACTGAAGAAATTCAAAATGTTGAATGATGTGTCTTAAAACTTCAGAGGCTGTTAAGTTTCAACATGGATTTCATTTTTAAACTCAACCTCAAGAATGCATACCATTTATTAATATCTACAAGACTCTTACTTTCTCCACTTTGAGGAAAGCTCATAGAATCAGAAAACAAAGTTTTAACCTAACACTTGATAAATTCAAAGTCACTTCATTCTTCTGGCAATGTGATCATCCTACTTAAAAAGAAAAAAGAAAAAATTAATTCATGGTATAACTTTTGCAAATCTATGGCTTTGGGATTAGTGCCTGTGAAACTGAGTTGGAGTCAGTACACTCTTTCTTGGCCATGAGAGCTGTGAATTAATCATACAGAGTGGAATTGATGCAAGACCGGAACATGAAGCTGAAGCTCAACATTTTAACAAAGAGAGATATATCATGGGAGATGTAACATCATATGCTATTGCTTGAATTAAAGAACCCAAAAAACCCTATGCACTGGGGGAAACGCAGTCACCAGCTGAGCCTGTGCTTCATGACCATCAGAAGGTCCTGCATGGACCCAGCATAAACTCTGTGCTTCTCATCCTTTTCCTCTTCTTTCAGAGCCTATACAAATAAACACAAATAGGAAATCCCTCTCTCAGAATTTCAGTAAGTCACATGACTAGTACATCTTTCTTCTTTTAAAATGTAGTAACAAGAGATACGGGTTTCTAGCCAGTCTGTGGGTGAGGTATTCTGATTTTAACTTTTATCACTTTAAAGCCTTACTGGATAAGATCCTCTCCAACTCTTTGATCAGCTCTACTCTGTGTCCTCAAATGCGAACTGTTGCCAGAACACATTTTCTACACTTGGTCCCTGCTGTGCAATGACTGTCCTTTTTTTCTCCATTAGGAATCTCGTTCCATCCCCAACTTCTTGAAGAGTTTCTATCAGGGCTAGAATCCACCATAAACTCTTCTGGATTTCCATCCCTTACTTCCTGGGTGGCAATAATGGTTATTTCTCCCCATTCTTACACATCGGACGTAGCTCTGTTCCAGCACATACCATGTTATCCTGTGATTACCCATGAGCCCTCTGGCTCCTCCTTTGATCCATGATCTCTTCCAGGGTAGCACTCCATCTTATCTGTCTTTGTGTCTTTGGGGCCAAGCACATCATGATAGAGGACTAATTTCTCATGAATGAATAACAAAATAAATGGGTATAAAAACTGTGTTGACCACACTCTGTCTGAAGCTGACAAAAATTCTAGGAATGCCATTTTTCACATGTTAATTCAGAGAATAATGGAAAACATTTGACTTTCTATGTCTCATAGCATAGTAAAGGGAAAGGGCTCAACCAGGTAAAAAATGAACTTTGAGCAGGACACTGCTTCTACCCTTTCAAGTGTAGTTTTGCTCTTTCATGCATCCAGTTTATTGAAGTTATTATTTTTGGTAATTTTCCAGGAAAAGTTTAAATCCAGCATCAAATGTCAGAGAAATTATTATCTAATTAGAAAGGCAAGGCAAATACCCTCAGAAGGTCACAAAACAACTCTAGGCAATACAGTGGCTGATGCTAGTTGTTGAACCTCTTGGTTCAAACAGCCTATGTAATGACCCTTTGAAGTCCAAGTGCATTATTATCCTATTTTGTAGATACTATAAGAATGGTACTGACTACCTTATAAAGTTCTCTTCCTGAGAAATCTCAAAAAGATGATTATATAGCATGCTTTTGATTTTTCTTAAGGACAACAGCATATTACATATTCAATCAGCTTCTCTTCTGCCATCAGCTCCTGAGAGATTTAAAATATAATAAGTGGCTCATCTCTAACAAATTTTTTGGGCTAAAATTTATACTTCTGTGTTGGCTTCATTCTTGCCCAAATTTATTTTTCTATCCTTGTATTTCCTTTTTCTCTTTTACCTCCTTCTAATAAATGGCATTGTCATTGACCAATAAGAAAGGGGTGATCCATTAACAACAAAAATGTCAAAATGATACCTGTTGGACAGAGCATCATCATCCTTGTTATAAGTAAGTTTAACAGCATAGTCTGGGGTAAAAGACAGAACCTTCACCTTGGACTCAGAACACTAAGAAAAACAGCACCAACTAAGATAAAAAGTACTGAACCAAGGGTCAAAATGATCCGAGTTGGAAAGCTTAGCTCTGTACCTTATTCACTCCCTGGATTTCAGTTTTCTCATTTAAGAAATGGAAAAAAAAAAAAAAAACTTGCCTATTTCATGAGGCTGGCAGGGAAGAGACATGAGTTTCTGCAAAGAATACATTACAGTACTGTGTGAAAATGTCTCATCCCATATGATCATTTGAGCCTTTCAGTGAACTTTTTCAATGAGTCACACCATTTTCTTCCAGGTCTTTTTTTTCATAGCAGGAAAACATGCTCGCACACTGTAAATGCCTCTACCTTAGACTTTTTGGATGATCTTGCAGATTGCTATGGACATTGATGAGTTCCTCCTTCATGGAGCAGAGTAGATGCAAAGCATTGCCAGGTGCTACCACCCTGTGCACAGAAGGCACCTCAGTCCAGGAGCCCTGGAACTGGACCACATGGCAACAGGCACAGCCAGAGAGAAGGAAAGAGTGGGGTGAAGCCAAATTCAAGCCAGCATTTTAACTTCAGCCCTTAGCTAGTGAGGTCATTTTCCATTCATTCTCTGTTTCCCTTAGAGTCAACATCTTTTGAACATTGAGCACACAAAACCAGACTCATCTGATGAGCCATCCAAGCCAGTGCAAGAGTACTCACTGTCTTGGCATTGTCATCCAGATGGGGAATTATTGTGAGCTTGCAAATCAAGCCTGGATTTAAGGTTATAGTTTTCTCACCCCATCCATAAGCTTTTTATATTGAAAGAGGAGCATCTCAGTCTTTAGAGAGGTTACCCCATCATGTCACTGAGAGGCAGAAGAATCTGGGCCTTCAGAGACTATCACAGCTTTGCCATAGACTGTCTGCCTAGCTCGGTGCTTCAGTTTCCTCCTGTCTTATGTGGGAAAAATAAAAGAATCTGCCTCAGAGTGGAAGCAAAGATTTGAACTCATTCACAAAAAGCATGTGTACTGCACATACCGTTCTAAACTATCATCCCAGGGCTACTTCTGATTGCTCAGACCCATTTCCCCACCCTTCACAAAAATTCTTTATCATGATACTTGCTTGATACTTGCTATTTTTGTTTATTTGTTTGTTTTTTTCCTCCTTGTTTCTCTTCTTTTCTGGTTCTAGAATGCCTAGAATGCCTTTACCAACTTTTACTTCTTATTATATCCTTCAACTAGCTGTTCCAGGGACCTCTCATTCTGGTAGTCTCTCCATTTTTATTTCTCAGGCAACTATCTGTCCCTTTACATCTTGCTTCTTTCAGGAAAATTAATTCTATTGGCCACCTGGATTGTGAACTCTCTGAGGACAGGACCTACATTCCTCCTTTCCTGTATCTCCTTCAGCATAACCAGCAGAGAATTGGTACTCAACAAATGCTGAAGGAAATTATAAAGGCACAAATAAATTCACTTTTCTGAGATATGGGCATTAGGCATAAGCTTGTGAGGTATCTACAACATAACATAATTTCATAGATACAAAGAAAAATCTTTGATAACCCCAACTTCTGAGGGGTAGCTAACTGTGCTCACTCACTTACCCATGCAAGGGCCCCAAACTATGTGGGGTTCCAGGACTATAAAACTTAATAAGACAGAGTCCATATTCTACAACAGCTTGCCTCTGGACTGATGACTTTAAATCTCTATTGAGTCAAAGTTTTAACACAATACACATTTTAAGAAAGAAATAAAATTGTATTGTAATAAAATTGTAATACTCAAGCCATGTTTGATTTCTAATACAAGATAAAAGAGATACAAGATAAAGGATAACAAATGTTTTGGGTATATACTGAGTATTGCAATTTTAATAGTTTTTCCCTTTCTTAAAATATGTATACATTTTTGATACCCTCTAAATATACACAGGAGGTCCATAATGGTCTGAAAAATTGCATCCCGCCAAAATTTATTTTTTTGAAATCCTCATCCCCAAGGTGATGGTTTTGGGTAGGGCTTTTGAGGGTGAATAGGCCATGAGAACAGGCCCTCATGAATGGGATTAGTGTCCTCATTAAAAAAAATCCATGAAAGCTCATTTACCCCTTCCACCATGTGAGGATACAGCAAGAAGGCACCATCTATGACTCGGGAAATGAGCCCTAACCCGACACAGAATCTGCCAGCACCTTGAACTTCCCAGCCTCCAAAACTGTGAGAAACCAATTTGTGTTCTTATAACCCACTCACTTTATGGTATTTTGTGATAACTGCTCAAATGGACTAAAGACAGCGTTCTTCTCCCATCATCCTTTGTACCTGTGTGACATAGATGAGGAGTCTCAAATGCATATAGCCAGGGGGAGTGAGGGAGGAACAGAAAGAACCTGAGAGCTGGCTCTGGGAATGTGAGGAGGGTTGTGGGGGGCAGGGGATGATGAACACCACCAGGAAGGAAGTGACACAGCTGGAGTAGCTCAAGCTCTCCAAGAGCTGGCCAAAAGAGAAGGCTTATTAGGAGTTAAACTCAATACGAAAGGGATTTGAAAATAAGGGATCTCAAAGAAAGATCCTATGTTAGAGGTAAATAGACCTGGGTCTGAATCTCTTCTCTCACTTAGAAGCTATGACAACATGGGCAGGTGCTCAATTCTGATCTTCAGTTTCCTCACCCACACAATGGAGATTGCCTTCACATAGTTCTGTGATGATGATTAGAAATGTATAATATCAAATGACCAGAGCATATGTTCAGTACATGTTGTTCTTTTCTTCTCTCCTGTTTCTTTCATCCCATTCCTGTGTTGGGATATACTCCTAACCCATATGGCTCTGTAGATTTCAGAAAATCCATTCATATTTTTTCAGAAACCTGGCTACACACAAATTAGGAGAACAGGGGCTACACGTGAAGCAGGCACAGATCACTTGAGGCAGGACCAGAGATGGGCTTAGGTCTACACCATGTAAGGCCAGCTTCTCCCATGAATGCCCTTTTTGGAACCAGGAACACAGGGAGACATGGATGGGTTTCCTTCACGATAAGCTAAGGCCAATGTTGAAATGGAGATTCTGGACACATTGTCCTTGGCAGCTGTAAGGTCAGGGAGCTGGATCATGGGACAGAACAGGCTACCAACTCTAGCTCCAACCACTTGGCAGCCAGTGGTTGCCACTTACTTTTCCGGAGTGTAGGCTGACACCATGGACAGGCACGTGGGTAGGAACGTATGGGTGGGTTGTGCTTCCTTTAAACATGCAACTTCAAAGCCTCTGAGGATGTTGTTTGGCATGGAAGAGAGTCAGGGGCAACAGGAACCGTAACGGGATTTCCAACTAATCAAAGGTCCCATTCAGACCTGCATGCTCTATTGCACAACCAGGGAACAAGGAGATATTTGATGGCATTAAAAGGCCTTGAGCGGAAAACAAAGGGACACAACTTTCTCTCCTTTGTCTTCTGAGCTATGAGGTCTGTCTTATGTGATGCTTAGCTACAAAAACAAGCAGCAGCTCATCCCACCCTGCCTTGGCAGAAGTCTTCTTCTGGACACAGACATAGAGGTGGTGAACTCCAGGCTGGGTTTCTTCAAAGGCTGAAAGATGCATCTAATCTAGACATAAAAGGATCGGGATCAAAACCTTGCTGTCCATTGTAGAAATATACTCTTCGAGACATCTCCCTTCCTCATTCTGATATCAGATCTGTCACCAAATCACTAATGATTTTCACCCCCACCCCCACCCCATGGCCACTGCCTGGCAGCTTACCCCCGTCCTGAAGTGGCTGACAGCACATTTATGGAAATTATGCTTGGAAAATTTTCATAACAATCTAAAATTACAAAGTCATCCCTAACTGAGAGTTTGTTTACTGGGTTCTTCCATCAAGCTGGATGAGCAAGACCATCTTCTATGTACATCTCAGGAATTATTCCTCAGAGAAAACCCACCTGGAAGGGAACAGAAACTCAGAGAAATTGTCTAAGATGCAGGACCAGTTAGTGTCAGAGCTGCAAATTTTCATCTATGAGATATTATCGCACACTTCTGCTCAGCCCTTCTCATGCAGTGTTTACCTGTGTGTAGTGTTCATCTCATTCCACGAGAGTCCCTTTCCTCAATGGTGGGAGGACAGGAACTCTGGCACATAGAGCTTGAATTCCCTAGATTATCCCCCCAAAGGTTGAGGTGCAGTGCTTTTGAAAAATCGGTTTAAAAAAAAATTCAGTATTTATACTAATTATACACATACTGATCAGTGTCTAAATATTCATTTTTTCCAGGCACCAGTTGCTCTACATCTCGTTTCTGACGTACACCTTTTAAAAAGCACAATAAGTGTGCACCTTTAGAGGTATGACTGTAGGCAGCAAATATATATATTTTGAAGTTTGAAAACATGTACATTTCAGAAACACAATATCCCTGGGCAGAGAGGAAAAGCCCTTATTTACATGCCAACTCACAACTGGGAAAATAAGGTCATCAAAGAAACCTTCACAATGGAAATCTTGTGTTTCTGGTACACATGTTCGGTCAGAGATGTCTGCAGGAATGATGCCAGCTCCTCTCTCCTGCATATCCTCTCTGGGGATTAATCATCAGACACCCGGTAACCATGATGTGACTGCTATGTGAGGCGCCTTTTTCCCTGAAACAATGATGTTCTGTCCAATTGTCTTTGGGAGGCATTTACAGCTCGAGGACATTGCTCTGTATTATTGAAAGTACTCAGTGCTGGCTTCTTGGAACATGGCTGGAAGGGCTGTTGAGCTAGATTGGGCAATAACAGATGTTTCAGTGGGACATTGAGACATTCTTACCCCAAGGCACCAGCAGCAACATTTCCAAAAGGTGAGAAAGGCAAGAGTCATTTGACAAACCTGGGAGTATCACAGTCTCAAGGCCTCACTGGGGTCTTCCCTACATCATGGCCATATGTGGGGAATGAGCATAGCTACTGAAACTTTAATTCTTTGCCTCAGTAACTGGTTAGATAAACTAGTTTCTATTCCTCTGGCTGGACAGAGTTCTGGAATGCAGTAGCTCTGCCCCAGGGGCTATTGTGCAGTGTACAGAGCAAATTGTCATTCCAAGAAGAATGCAGCAGCCACCCTGAACAGTAGGGCTGCTCCCTGCCACTCCTATATCTAAGGGCAGCAACTAAGAGTTCTAAAAATAATTAACAACTGGCTGTGGGCTCCCTAGTCAAGCTCCCCAATTATAGCACAATTCTACTTGGCTGAACAGGTTTCAGACCACAGCACAGTAAACTCCAAGTCCAAAGGCCTCCCACCCCTCCTCACCATGCCCAGGCATCCTTTAGAATGATTGTCCCAAAGTTTTTTTTTTTTTTTTTTTTGAGACGGAGACTTAAGCTATCCCCCTGGGTAGAGTGCCATGGCATCTCAGCTCATAGCAACCTCCAACTCCTGGGCTCAAGCAAGTCTCCTGCCTCTGCCTCCCAAGTAACTGGGACCACAGGCGCCCACCACAACGCCCGGCCATTTTTTTTTGGTTGCAGCCATCATTGTTGTTTGGCGGGCCCGGGCTGGGGACTCGAACCCGCCACCTTAGGTGTACGTGGCTGGCGCCT
The DNA here is from genome assembly GCA_963574575.1 of Galagoides demidoff. Lineage (NCBI taxonomy): Eukaryota > Metazoa > Chordata > Mammalia > Primates > Galagidae > Galagoides > Galagoides demidoff. Next base: position 31,964 of record CAUYQV010040181.1, read on the forward strand.
TAGCCGCTTGAGCCACAGGCGCCGAGCCTGTCCCAAAGTTTTGTGTCTTAAAGAGACTCTCCTACAAGGCAGCCAAGTACAGGGGGATTCAAAATTACTAGATGAGCATTCTTGCTGCCCATTGTATGGAATAAGCAAATAAAAAGGTGAAGAGAGTTCTGACTGAGGATGTGGTTTCATTTCCATGTCTGAGGGTACCCTCTTCTTAAGAGCTACAAACAGGATAAGCACAGGGGAAGATAAGGAAGAGGAGGAATGTAGAGTAGGTTCATATCAAAGACCCCTTTAGCAACACTATCCTGACCATCTAGAATAGTACTGGGGCATGATGATAGTGAAAAGTAGAAACAACAAAAAATAGGGAGTCAAAGAAGATGAATTTTGCATCCAGCTCCACTATCTGCAAATTATGTGACTCAGAAGAGATCAGTTAATTTTTCTGGGACTTGGTTTTCCCATTTATATAATGGGGATAATAAGAAAACTGCCCTGAAGATGGCCAACTGGAGCCAGCTTTCCACAGAGGATCCCATCTAGAAGGAGAGTTAAAGGACAGAAGTTGAGCAAGTAAGCTGGGTTTGGAGGTGAGCCAAGAGAAAGTTTAAAAAATGCACATCAACCTTGCTGAGATGAGCTGCGACCCCAAGGATACAAACAATAGCTGAGACTTCAACCCAGAGTAACTGATTCACTAGGGTAGGACAGAGACCAGTTGAAAACAAGACAGAGCCACTTAGCCCCATCACACCAAGTAAGTCCCCAGTGTCTCAGGCTGTAGCACTGTACAGGTCCTTTGCAAAGCTCTAGGGGAAAAGGTACAGAATACCAGTCCCAGCTCTTGGGAAAAGGGCTGGTTAACCACTACTGCAGGAGCCACCCAACCCAACTTCACCTTATCTGCTCATCTAGCCAAATGGTGTAAAATAATCATGGGACAAAATCAGCAGAAAAACTCTAGTAACATGAATAATCAGAGTAGATCAACTCCCCCAAGGAATGATACGGGAGATACAACTGAAGATCCAATTCATAGAAAAATGGCTGAGATGTCAGAAATCGAATTCAAAATTTGGATTTCAAATAAGAATAATAGAATGAGGTAAAGTTAGAATTAGAAATTCAAGGAGCATTTCAAAAGTTGTCTCAACTTCAGTGAATTCTAAGACAAAATTACCAAGGATTTTGACAAATTGAGACAAGAATTTGCAGACCTCAAAGATCTGAGAAATACAATATAATAATCTCAGACTTATCCTCCATAATGACTAACACAATTCTCCACCACAAAAAGAAACTCACTCAGAAACTTTTGATCAAATTCCAAATTCCACAGTGGTGAAAGAATTAAAAATGTCCACCTGACTTTTGAAAAACTCAATACCCAAAATTCTACCAGGCTTATCAATATTCTCAATTAATGTGAATGGCTTAAATTGTCCTCCAAATTTAACCCCACAAGTTGGCTGACTGGATATAAAACCCAGGCCAGATACATGCTATATACAAGAATCTCATCTTATCTTAAAGATAAATACAGACTCAAGGTGAAGGAATGGTCATCTATATTCCAGGCAAATGAAAAGCAGAAAAAAGCAGGTGTTGCAATTTTATTCACAAATACAATAGGCATTAAACCAACAAAAGTAAGCAATGATAAGGATGGTCACTTTATATTAAGGGTAATACTCAATAGGATGAGATTTCAAAGTGTATTTTTAAGACACTTGTCTATGTTAAGAGCATTAGCTCAGATATAAAATTTTGATTTTTGTTATGTTTGTGCTCTTACCAATTTTACTACCTAACCTGGATCTTAATTACTAACTGGTTTATTATCTTTTAAAAAGAATTCCCATTCCAACAGAAAATATGAAGTATAATAATGCCAATAATTTTAAAAATAAAGCCTTAGTTTATCACTTTCTAAAAATACATGGAAGTTTGGCTTGGCTCCTGTGGCTCAAGTGGCTAAGGTGCCAGCTACATACACCTAAGGTAGCAGGTTCAAATCCAGACCGGGCCTGCCAAACAACAATGATAGCTGCAACCAAAAAAATAGTTGGGCATTGTGGCGGGCACCTGTGGTCCCAGCTACTTGGGAGGCTGAGGCAGGAGAATTGCTTGAGCCCAGGAGTTGGATGTTGCTGTGAGCTGTGATGCCACAGCACTCTACCCAGGTGGACAGCTTGAGGCTCTCTCTCTCAAAAAAAAAAAAAAAAAAAATATATATATATATGTGTGTGTGTGTGTGTGTGTGTGCGTGTGTGTGTGTGTATGGAGGTGTTTTTTTTTCTCTCAGGAAATGTGACCCTAATATGTAAATAATGTTGAGATATGTAAACTGTTAAACAGTCTTTGCTATTACAAAACAGCCACTGTATTGTGTTATTGTGTCCTAAAGAATGATCTTGTAGTTGCAAGTTTAAAGAATTTTGCTATTTTATATTGGATGCTTGCTTTTCCTTTCTTGTGATACTTTACTGAGAAGAACGTGTTTCAACTCGATCCAGATAAATACCAAAATGTAAAGTCTCCATCTTTTTTATGACTAAATAGTATTCAATGCTATACATATACCATTTACCACAGGTTATTAATCCATTTATGAGTTCATGGGCAGTTGAGTTGCTTCCACACCTTGGCAAATGTGAATTGAGCAGGATGAACATTTTAGTGCAAATGTCCTCGTGGTAAAATTATTTGTTTTTCTTCGGGGTGGATACCTAGTAATCGGATTGTGGCATCAATTGGAAGATTTACATTTAGCTCTTTGAGGATTCTCCATACTTCTTTTCACAGAGGCTGTATTAGCTTGCAATCCCTCTAGCAGTTTAAAATTGTTCTCTTTCCTCCATATCCATACTAGCATCTGCAGCTTTGGGACTTTGTGCTGTGTGCTATTCTCATTGGGGTTAGGTGATATCCCCTCATTGGGGTTAGGTGATTTGCATTTCTCTGATGATTCAGGATTATGAGCATGTTTTCATGTTTTTGTTGGCCATTCATCTTTCTTTTTCAGAGACGTTTCTGTTCACATCACTTGTCCAGTGATAGATGGGGTTGTTTGTTCTTTTCTTGTTGATTAGTTTAAGTTCTCCGTAGAGTCTAGTTATCAGCTCTTTGTCAGAGTCATAGTATGCAAATATCTTCTCCCATTCTGAAGGTTGTCTGTATGCTTTAGTTGTTGTACCCTTAATTGAATTGAGCAGAGGCTTTTTAGTTTGAACATGTGCCATTTATTTATGTTTGGTGTTACTGCAATTGCCAAGGGGGCCTTCTTCATAAAATCTTTTCCCAGGCCAGGGTTGTTAATAGTTTCAACCACACTTTCTTCTAGAACTTTTTTTTTTTATCATTTCTCATCTTAAATTTAAGTATTTTATCCAGAAAGAATCAATTTTTATAAGTGGGGAGTGGTGCAGTTCTAGTTTTAGTCTTCTAAATGTGGCTAACCAGTTCTCCCAATGAAAGCTCTCTTACATGTGATGAGTTCTTTTTCTTTTGCTGCTTTAATATCATGTGTCTTGATACAGATTTCTTCATTTTAATTTCATGTTGGGTCTTTTGGAAATTTTCAATATCTATGTCTATTTCCCTCCTCAGGTTTGAAAAGTTTTCTATCACTAATTCTTTAAATAATTTCTCTTGCTTTTTCTTTTTTGCTATGATTCTCCATATACATATATGGAACTACTTGATGATTTCCCGTAAGTCCTTAGATATTTTTCACTCTTTTGCCTTCTTTTAAAAATTTTTGCCTCTCTTACTGTATAATTTCAAATGGCCTTTTTTCATATTAATTGATTATTTCTTCTGTTTGATTGAATTTGTTTTTGAAGCTTTCTATTAAACTTTCAAATTCAGTAATTGTGTTCTTCTTTGGAAGATCTGTTTGGTTCTTTCTAAAAGTTCTGTTTCTTTGTTGGACTTAAATATGTTCATTTATTGTTTTCCTATCTTTTTTTATTGTTGGAGATTCATTGAGGGTACAAAGAACCAGGTTACATTGATTTCATTTGTTAGGTAAAGTCCCTCTTATAATTGTGTCCCACCCTGAAAAGATGTATTTTCCTAATTTTTTTATTTATTCATCTATCTGTGTTCTTTTGTAACTTATAGAACTTCTTCAAAGAATTCAAATATGCAATCATTTTAAATATTTTACCAGGCATTTTCTACAAGTTCATTCATTAGAGTTGGTTGTAATAGATTTCTTTCACCTCTTTGGTAATGTCATATTTGCCTGATTCATCATACTATTTATAATTCTGCATCAGAGTCTGAGCATTTGAAGAAGCAACTGCCTTGGTTTTAGTAGTGAAAGATCTTTAGCAATTAGTCTGAGTAGGGATTCTGGAAGCTTTTCAAATGTTTTCTGTGAATGTATATGTCTAGCTCCTTTCCTCCCTGGGGAAGAATTTTCCAAGTATGTTCTCTTTTCTTATTTAACAAGGCTATGGTCACCTCTGTCATTCATTTCTCTCTCTCTGTCTCCCCTACAGGAATGCAGTGAAAGTCTTGGACATAAGATGCACACTCTTCTTATCTTCCTTTCTCTTGAAGGAGAAGTCTCAGAGTTGTGTTCCTTCTCCCAATCATGCACAGCTGTGTGGGCTATGGTAAACCTCCTGCCCCTTATATTAGGGTAATGCACTGAAATGCTAAGATGTTTGTGCCAAGTTCTCCTTCTCTACCTTCCTCTGAGAAAAGAAAGTTTGGGTTTTGTGCCTTCTCCTCATCCTATGTGACTGTTCTGTCTGTTGAGGGCTGCTCATCCCTTTTCTCTGAAGCATTACACCAAAGTGCCAGAATATTGGTTGTAAGCTCTACTTTTATCCCTCTCTCCTAAAAGAAGTCTTAGGATTGTACACCGTCTTTCAATTATGTTGTTATGCAGGGTTCCGAGAGCCCCTAACCCATTTTTTTGTACTTAGCTGCTTCTAAATGTTCTAACTATGGTAGCTGGCTCAGCAATGTCAGTGAGTCAAGATGGAAATAAGTCTTTTGGGCAGTGTCCCTAAAAGGCTGAGGATTTTGAATATATATGTCACTCACTCTTTTCACCAAAGGAGAAATCATGGACCAACTGAGTCTCTCTGGCCACTAAATTGAACAAGTCTAAGGAGGGGTTGACAAAGGTAAAGTGAAAATGCTCTTCTTATACCTTTGAAAATAGTTTTTTTTTTAGTTTTGCACTTAACTTCTTAACTAGATTTAAGAGTTATCATAAAAGCATTTCCACCAAAATATTTTGTTTTATTTGTCTTTCTATAAAGGGGCTGAGGGTAGAGACATTCTATTCTACCCTCCTGCTGATGTTACTCCTTTTGTATCAGTGGATTTTTAACTTTCAAAAGTTTTTGATATTATTAGTTGTCTGATAAAAATCATATTATACATAAATGCACGTGTAAGGAAATTTCCCAAGTTCCTTAAGACTGTAAACAGTTGAACTTGCAATGTCACTGGATGACAAATTAGTCTTCAAAATGGCTGCTTCAATTTTATTCCCACCAGCAATCTATGAAAAGTATTTATCTATATCTTCACAAATATTTGATATTATCATATATAAAATTTTCCTAGAGGGACTTTACCTAACAACTGCAATCAGTGTATACTAATTCTTTGTACCCTCACATGAATCCCAAACCATTTAAAAAAAATTGTAAATTCATTGGTTATACAAAGGTGTGTCATTGTAGCCTTAATTTGCATATTTCTGATTTTTTATATATTTAAACTCCGTTACAGAAATAGTGCAGGATTACTTTATGCATTTTCAATAAACTTCTGTGTATTAGGGCTTGATAATCTCTCAGTGTCTGCCTTGTGTTCAAATTAAGTTTGTGAGATGTTGAAAATTTTTGTTTTATTACAACAAATAGGAAAAACAAAATAATATAAAAGCAGAACTTGGTTCAAGTCCTAGCTGCATGTAAGTCCTAAATCCTTAGGCAACTTAGTTATCACCCCTGGGCCTTACTGGAAAATAATGATAACAATAATGTTTATATTGATGTCATTAATATATCCTCTTATTTTTCTTAAAAAATAATTCTCTTTTTTCATATTTAGATTTATATTTAGGTCATCTTAAATTTTTTTCTGTATAATTTGCAGACAGAAATTAACTTTTCTTTTTGGCTAATTTCCTCACCATTATTTATTGAATATTCGATCCCTTTCTTGCTGATTCTGTGATACTACCTCTGTGATATAGTACGTTTTAATCTTTGGATAAATATATTTTTGGACACTCTGTACTGTTTGATTTGCTTAAAACATGAATTATTTCCATGATTTTTAAATTTAATTTTCTTGCTATAGATTATATATTTGTTATTCACTTTTGAAAAATTCTTGTTGACAGTATATATCTTGGCTGAAATTGTATCTTTTAATGGGTAAGATTGATTCATTTATACTTATTACAATTACTAGTATATTTAGAATAATTTAACAACTTTATTTTGTAGTCTCTATTTACCTACCCCTCACAATATCTTCCTACTTTCATTTCTCTAGTATGACAGTTAAGCATTTGCATTTGAATTAATAAGTCTAAACTTTATCGGTCTTTTTATTCTTTTCCCTAGAACAATAAAAAACTCAAGAATCCCTTAACTCAGCTTTTTGCCATCTTATTCTTTCTATTATTTCTATCAAGTATATTAGTTCCCCTTTATGTTTAAATACAGTGATACCTTGGAATCTGAACTTAACCTGTTCTAGAAGCCCCTCTGAGTTCCAAATCCTTTGAGTTCTAAGACAATTTTCTCCTTTAGAATAATAGAAACGGGATTAATCCATTCCTGAGTCCCACAAACTTGAATTTTTAAAATGATTTTAACAGTAAATGCACTTGATTTTAAGGTAAAATAATAACATTTGAATAAAAATGTAAATTAATGAAATAAAACCCTAAAAATACAAAAGCCTGTTTTATCACAGTTGAACACTGGGTTCGCAACACACCCTTCACTGTTCACAAACTCCTTAAACTCCTGTGCACATTTTTTGCTGGTTCTGAATTAGCACGGGCAGCTTCTCAGTGCATAACAACACTATGAATCCCTGTCCTTTTCTTTAAGTTCTGGGACCACCCCCTCTTGGTTTAAACCCCTCCTTTTGAGCACTAGTATCAGGCGTACCTTTGCCTAAATCATCATGGAGGACCTTGGCTTTCTCACAAATCATTGTCTCAGAAGTCACATCACCAGCCAGCAGTTTTTCATTAATCCAAACTAAGAGGCATTTTCCCATCTCTTCCATACCTTTCTGTCTCCTAGGGATCAATATTGTAACCGTGTTCTCCACATCAGCTGTTTTGAAAGCTGCTTTATTTTTCAAAATCTTACAGTCGATTTAGTCGCAACATAGTAGGGCGATGCGCCACAGGTGCGCCGCTTTCACACTTAGCGATAGGATCTTTCTTAACTTCAATTGTAGCTCTAACAGCTTCCTCTTACTCTTATTTTCCTCACTACACTTGTTAGGACCCATGGCGAATACACTTAGTTGTTAAAATATGGGAACAACAACAACAAGAACAAAACAACAAAACACAGGCACAAAAGCATAAAATTAGCAGCGAAAATCACAAAGAGAAGCTTTCACTATCTCTTCCTACAAGGAACTGAATGACAAAGCGCATGGGCGCCTCCAGTGCTGGGGAAACGTAAACGCAAAAACACAGAAACGACTTGATGGGAATTTGGATTCCAAAGCAGCATTTAGATTTCGGAGAAAATTTGCTCAAATGTTTCATTTGGATTCCAAGTTGTTTGAGTTCTGGGGTGTTCATATTTCGGGGGCAATACTATAAATCAAATTCATTACTATTAGTATTTTCATCATTATTGTTGAATAATTACTTAGACTTATTAACGTTTTTATAATTTTTTTTTAACTATTGCATATCACTCTTTCTTTGTGGATTTAATTTTTATTTTTACAGATTGGTCTGTTGAGGGATATCATGAAGAGTAAAACTTAACAGTACGTTGAACAGCATTTTTGAAATATATAGAATTGACAATTTAAGCTACAAGAGATTTTTACCACACTAACACATAAAAATGACAATTATACTATAAAAATAAAATCCAAACAACACAAACCCAAGTTCATATTCATGCTTGACTTCTTAGAAGTTTGTTTTTTCTGTTTTTTGTCCTGTTTTGTTTTTGTTTTATGGTTCTCCCTAGACCTGAGTCAATAGTTGTGTCCCCTTGTCAAGGAGAAAGTACATTTTCAGGCTCCCTTAAAGAGCCTGTGTTCTCTACTTCTGTGTTCACAAAAACAAGTGGATTTCAGCTATTAGACCCTTGAATGTACGGGCAGGTTGAAACTCCCATGTGGTCCTGCTTTTGCAAACAATTCTAAGTTTGTTTTATCTTCATAGTTCTGGAACCTCAGATAGCCCTTTTTGTGAAGATTCATCAGTTTTTGTTTATTCTAATATGATTTTATTTTTATAAACAAAATTCTCATGAATTGGAGTAATAGAAAAGTTCATCTCTGTCACTCTTGACTTTCACATTGACAGACAACTCTGATAGCTTCTAAGATAAATTGAATAGAAGACTTTTTGCTTTGAAGTTTACTTTTGCTTTTAATGTGGTGACAAAAGCGATGTTTTCCTCTTGGTTCAAACCACTGTGAGCTTTCCAAAGTACATAATTTTCGTAGTAATTTTTTCACAAAAATAAAACTGATACATGTGCTTTACCAAAAAAAAAAAAAAGCCTGTGAACTCAAGTCTTTAGTCATGATAAAATTGTTATGTGTCCGCTGGTGAAGAACCTCTCAAAAAAAAGAAGCAGTTTGTCAAGAATGACAGCTGGAATTTCTGAACCTTTAATGGTAGAGTTGACTGAAATCAAGTCAACAGGCACAGACTACAGATCAGTGGTAGGATCTGTGGTCTAAGTTTACAAGCACAAATCACAGAGATATAAATGTTAAAACAGCCACTGTTTTCAGTAGTTTAGGAAAAATGATTCTCAAATTATTCTACCAAAGTATCCTATCATACTTTTCTTAAAAATGTAGCGACTTCAGCTTTCCACTTCATAGCTTTCTGTGTTTACATTGTTGAATTATTTGTTTTTGTTAAATTTCTTTGTTTTTATATAATTTAGCATGTACATAGATGTGTTACAGTTATTCTGTGATTTCATCTATTTCCTTGGAATTCCCTAAAGATACACATATTTCTGTTTAAAAATATAAGTTCAAATAAGAAGGCTTCATCAGTATTTTAGCAATGCCATATTGAGTCAGATATAAGGTTTGGAGATGATTACCTTATTATTCATGTATTTTTAGAAGCTTAAAGCGATGTGTATATTCATAGAAGTTTAAGGAACCTAAACATCATCAACCAATATACTTCAGTGTTTAGGTAGAGAGAAGGGGAAATTAAATCCAGGATTTGTTATGAAAGTTCTTCTCTCATAATCTTTGTGGAATAAAGAAAATTACAGAGTCAAAGAACCACTAATAATATTTACTTAGTATTTCTTTTGCCAGGCATTATTTTGAATCTCTTTGAATGAATTAACACATTTTATATTCAAGACAAATCTCTTACAAATTGTGTCTTTATTAGAAATGAGCAATCTGAGGCAGGAGGAGGATGACCAGTGTTTGAGCTAGGATATAAACAGTTTGATACTGGACTCTCACTAGCTCAGACTAGAATAAGAATGGATAAATAGAGGTGGGATTCCAAAGATGTTTCTAACTTTTAGTTCATGGCTTTCTCTAGAACACCTATTTCTTGTGGATACCAAGTCTAGGTTGTTGATGTCCATTAGTTCTTTGTTTGGCTAAATTGAAAACTCAAATAATCTACATTTAAGGATTTGGAGAATAATACTAGCACTTACTATTTAATACATTTGACATGGCAGTTATAATGAGGATAGGGAGAATGAAGTTGTTATTCATTTCTTAGACTCTTGAACTTTCAATTAATTGCTGAGAATGTGAAAAAACTCAGATATTTTGATTACATTTTTCAATTCTTCATTGTTCATATCCCTTTCTTTCTAGGATTTGGTATGAATGCTGAGTTGCCTAGATGGATTTGTCTTGTGACATTTCATGATCATGTCTTATTAATTATAAACTTATGCCAGTATCCTGTCAAAATATGAAAACAGTACTTTATATATTTCCAGTAGAAACCAGAATACAGTCATTTAATGATGACTGTGTGCTGAGTTGCAATGAGAAATTGAAGGCTCTTTGAATTTCATTCAGTTGCACATTGTTACTGAGTGTGTGGTGGGCTTTCCTTTGACAACTTTTAGTATTCTCAGAAAATACCATCTTTTTGATAAAGTTCTGAGATTGATCAATTTAATATTTCAATTCATCATTTTGCCTTGGTAAATTTGTCTAATAAATCCATTCCTGGGTTATTTCGTAATGTAAGTTGACTTGTCATGTTAAATATAGGAGTAATTGAAACTCACTGAGACTAAAAGGGCATTGTCAAAGATAGTAAATCCACAGTAATTTGCTTCCACAATTATAGGTTAATCACACTTTGGCCTACTCACTAGTAAGAAATGTCTTAGTTAATTGGAATCCTTGTACAACTGGTCAGGTTTTGGATATTTCTTCCCCTTGAATAAGGGGGTAGTTAGCTTTATTTACGATCCTGAAAATGCATCTTTTCATTGTCAAAATTAAACTGGCCACCACAAATGTTATGTTCATAAGATCCCTACTATTATGGTAACAATGATGTACCAAGGAAGCTCATCATTGCCAAAACTGTACCACAGATCTATTATCTATTTAAATGAGAGCTCTAAACCTTTTAATTTACTTTTATAAAGCAGTAACTTAGAACTGAAAGATGACTTTAAATTATATTGCTACAAACTCATTTTGGTATAGTTGATACACTTGAAATTTTGGCAATTTTAAAACATTAATATTCCAACAGTGTAACTAATAATTGCATGTGAAATTGTGATAGGAACTCAAAAAATTGATAAGATTTAATATTGGTTAGAATATGATCCTAATGATTGATTGAGCGCTACCAGAGATATGGCTAGATAAAAATTAAGATTAATTATGTTGGATTTTATAATTAAGTTTTGTTTGGATTAAGTATTTATATTAAGGCATTTTAAAATTTAGTATTGATTTACTTCCACACTTTTAGAACATAGCATCTGGCATCCTGTTTTATTTTTATACTTATAAAACATTTTGTAGAGAAGTTAAGATGGAGAATGATGGGAAGCAGATTGTAGGTTTAGGTTTCCAAGTATATTTGATTTCTTTAATATTTCTCAATTCCCTAATAGCACTTTAATTATTTATAATAATTCTTTTTAAGATTTAATGACATATCCAAGAAGGCAGAATAAGTTGGTTACCTTGAGGCAAAGACCCAAATGGGAAGTCTCTACATGGGTTTTTAGTCTAGGGGTATTAGGTTTTGAGAATTACACTTGGCCAGGACTTGGCAAATGGAAACATATTTTCAATGTTAATGAGTGTTATTGACAAAAGAATAAATGCAAGCCTTCCAGCTCAGGGCAAAAGATCAGGGTGTTCACTTCATCAAATTGCCCAGGCCTAGGAAAACTGGGGTCCCCTGTCCAGCCTTGAATGGGGGAACTCTGTATCACTGTTATGTACTCAAATCAGTACTTTGGATAAAAGGTATTCAAAGAGCAGTACTATGTCCTTTTTTTTTTTTTTTTTGGCTATCAGAGTCCAAAGATATACTTGGATAGAACCCTTAGAGTTAAGCCTAAGGCATTATCTATCCCAGTGTATAAGTCACAGGCACGTTAGAGTGCAATTTAATACAAGGGTGAAGAATGCTTTTAAACCAGTGTATATGCATCACCTGAGGATCTTGTTAAATAATAGATCTTGTTAACTAAGAAGGATCTTGTTAAGTAAGATGTACTGATATAGTACATGTAAAGATGAGTCTGAGGTTTTGCATTTTTGGTCAGGTGAGGTTGATGTTTCTGGGCCTTGGACCCACGTTGAGTGGCAAAGTTCTAAATCAATTTAAGCAATCCCTAAGTCTTGATTACCTCTAATTTCACCAAGGAAAACCCATATGACTTAGACTTACCAACGCAAATTCATTTTAGATATCCAGTAACCTATTAGTAAAATACTACTGATGAAAGAGAGAAATTTCAGGAGGACTATGTAAGCCAGCTCTCAACTATAATCCTTTCCAATAGTATGCTGTAGCATCAAGACTTTTTTTTTTTCTAAGACAGAATCTCAATTTTTCATCCTCAGTAGAGCATCATGGCATCATAGGTCACAGCAACCTCAAACTCTTGGACTCAAGCAATTCTCTACCTTAGCCTCCCAAGTAGTTGGGAGTAGCTTGGCACAATGCCTGGCTATTTTCAGAGATGGGGTCTTGGTCTTGCGTAGTCCTGTCTTGAACTCATGAACTTATTATCTGCCTGCCTTGGCCTCCCAGAGTACTAGGATTACAGGCATGAGATAACATGCTGGCCCAAGACTTCATGATTGATTAACATGTCTGCTGAATCTGCTCAAATATGCTTTCTTGATAGGCACTCAGTGTTGACTTAACTTAATTAATATTATATCACATTGCTTATGTTGTGAAGACAATTTTAACCACAAAAAAAGAAAGAAATCATGGCTTTTGCAGCAACATGAGTAAACCTATAGGCCATTGTCTTATGTAAAACATCTCAGACCCAGAAAGACAACTACTACATGTTCACACTTACGTGTGTGAGCTTCCTGATGTCTACACATGGACAGAGAGTGTGAAATGATAGTCAATGGAGACTTGGAAGGGTGGGTAAGTGGGAGGGGGATGGATGATAAGAAATTAATGGGTACAATGTATATTGTTTGAGTATGGGATGCACTAAAAGTCATATTAAAAACTATACATGTGTCACATAAATTTATACAAACGAATGAAAAGACACCAAATGTGTTCCTGTACATAAGATACCCAGTAGAAATAAGGCATAAGATAAATGCTTAAAATTAACATTTCACATTTAAAACTATATTCAATTCTTTATAGTCTTTGTATATTATTATGGGTCACTTTTTCTGGCTATCAACTCATTAAGATACTGAGGAAAAGCAAAACTATCATCTTTTACCTCCCAATGTTTTAAGAATTAGTGATGTACTATGGTTGGGAATTTAGAAAATTTAGACTAATGAAGCTTAGATTTTCTATACGTGACATTATAAAATGTAACCAAGAAATCTAGTTTTCTTTGTGTCCTAGAGAAGGAATTCTTATCTACTTTCTTTACTGTGGTTTGACCTTCTTGCTTAGACAGAGGATATCTGTGACGTATAAGTGACCGTTTGTTTTAGACTTAAGTGGGTGGATATTTTCTTCTCTATAACCAGGATCACAGACTTTATGGAAAGTATCTTTGAAGTTTTATGCTAAGTACTTTCTGCTAAAGCTCTCCTTTTTCTCTGCTTTGCTCACTGCTTTTCCATTATGATAAATCACTGAAATCTCAGGCTTATCCTTAAAACAAAACTATCATTCCTTTCTATAAAAATTTCATTCTGTTCCTTTTATGAAGTTTTGATGACTTAGATGACCTTGACACTTGCCACTTCTAATAGGATTGTTATACATATAGTAGTTTTCTTCAATTAAATGTAGATTCTGCTTCCAAAGCATGTCACCTACGAATTACATAGGAATTGTGAAATAATGGTAAGTACTAGTAAAATAAAATAAGATACATTAAGCTACCTTAAATTCATCACCTTTGATATTTTTGTCACAGTATCCATCAATTTCTTGTCATAAAAAAGATGCAGCCTTAAACTCTTGGGCTCAAAGCCTCCTCCTACCTCAAGTAGCTGGAACCACAGCTGTGATGTGCCATCACACCCATCTAATTTTTCTATTTTTAGTAGAAATGGGGCTTTGCTCTTGCTCTGGCTGGTCTAGACTCTTTAAGTTCAAGCAATCCTCCAGTCTTGGCCTCTTAGAATGCCAGGATTACAGGATGAGCCCCCACACCTGGCCAAGAGATGTTGAGGATTGATTTAAGACAGAGGCAATGTTGATGGAATGAAGTGAGGGATTTATAAGGATTGTAGAAGAGAATATGAAGATTTGTTTACCAGTATGAATGATTAATGGGAAATATGCTGAAAGGTGAGAAATTTAAGATTACTAGATTTCTGGACTGGGTTACTGAGTCCCTGGGGGAAGCATTTATCCAGTCTAGGGAATTTATGGAAAGAGAAGTTTTAATGATGGATTAGATAGGGATGTTGAGGATGGAATTTAGTTTAGTACCTGTTGAGTTTCCAAAAACCTATAGGAGAACCCTTAAAACTATAGTTGATATGCAACACAAGGCACTATGCTAAGAGTTCTGAAAAATTTAAAATCAAGTAGCCCTGAGCCTCAAAAATTTTGCTCTCAGGGAAAGAACTAAAGTATCTCTTGGCCCCCTAGGTGACATCAAACACAAACAAGCAGTGGTGATTGCCCAGAGAGAAAGCTCGCTTCTGTTTGTGTGATCAGGACAGGCTGCATGAATGAAATGTTCCTCGTGGCTCACTTTATGGATCATGGGTACTTTAGTCAGGAGAGATGGTGGTGAAGGGAAAAAAGGAAGAGGGAGAGGAGACTAGACGAGGATATGGCAGAAAGAACATGAGGCAGAGACAGGGCCCATGAAATGTGTTCACAGAGCTTCCAGGCCTCCATTTGACTATAATTTATGGTTCAAAAAGAAGACTAGTGAGTGATGACTCTGAAATAAAAAACTGGGACCAAATTCTGAAAAAACTTTCAATGCTAGGCTTTGTTTATTTAGTTGGTAACTGCATTGGGGGTTGAAACTATAAACTTAAGTATAAAAGGACATCAAGGTTTCATTTAAAAAAATGATGAGGTACAAATGTATGGGATGGATTGAGGAGGATAGAAATGCTGGTGTCCCCGTTATCTGGCACCTGTGGGAGTTGATAGATCACAGAAAAATGTAGTGTCTGGTTGCTTGAGAGTTACCGTTAAAAAAACAGGCCTAACTAATTCTATACCCCACACTATACCATAAACTCTCTATTGATTTGATATTAATATAAAATCCACTAATTAAAAGTGAATTAAGACAAATAAAGACAAATGTCACTTATAGTAACACAGTTTTACTGTATTATAAAGCAGCTTGGTAAATGCAGAGTATAATATAGTTGAAAGGCAGTCCAGGGTTGGGCATGGTGGCTCACGCCTGTAATCCTAGCACTATGGGTGGCTGCAGTGGGTGGATTGCTTGAACGCAGGTGGTCAAGACCAGCCTGAGCAAAAGCAAGACCACATCTCTAAAAAATAGCCAGGCATGATGGTGGGCACCCTAGTCTCAGCTACTTGGGAGGCTGAGGCAAGAGAATTGCTTGATCTCAGGAGTTTGAGGTTGCTGTGAGCTATAACGCTGTGGCACTCTACGAAGGGCAACAGAGTGAGGCTCTGTCTTGGGGGAAAAAAAAAAAGGCAAACAATACGCTTCTGAACTTCACTACTTTTTTTTTTTTTTAACTTCAAGTAACACACATTAAGACTTGAAACTGTTGGGGAGAACACATGGGAACATGGGAGGGAGCTATGAGGGTGACGAATGAAATGTGGGCTGACTGCAGGGTGCGCCAAGTTTAAACTCTGTTTTGTTTTGTTTTTGGCCAGGTCATGTGTCAGTTGCTTGAGTTCTGGATAATGGAAAATTTCCTGTATAACAATCCATGAAGAGAAAATGAAACCTATAAGGGACGATACAGAAAAAAGGAGGGGCTTGATTAAATTTCATATTATTTGCAAATTAAGATGAAAGGAAGAAGGGAGCAAAGGGTGATTCTGAGAATCTAAGCACTTGTTGGGAAGGTTGGTGACAGCTGTGTGGACCTCGGATCATTCTAGAGGGGTACGTGTTAGAATAAATGAATGAGACTATGTGATTAGGAGGAAATGATTTATCTGGGGAGAAACAACTACCAAACATAGCAAAGCTGGGAAAGATAAAGACTAAGAAAAAGTTATGAATCATTCATTACCTTTGAATGAATGGATTTATTACAATTGTGAGCATAGGGGAAAGACTAAAGAGAGAAATGGAGATTTCCCTTTCTTTATAAAATAATTTAGTTAGGCTTGGCGCCTGTGGCTCAATCGGCTAAGGCGCCAGCCACGTACACCTAAGGTAGTGGGTTCGAATCCCCAGCCTGGGCCCGCCACACAACAATGATGGCTGCAACCAAAAAAAAAAAAAAATGGCCGGGCGTTGTGGCAGGCGCCTGTGGTCCCAGCTACTTGGGAGGCAGAGGCAGGAGACTCGCTTGAGCCCAGGAGTTGGAGGTTGCTATGAGCTGTGATGCCATGGTACTCTCCCCAGGGGCATAGCTTGAGGCTCTGTCTCAAAAAAAAAAATAA